>BCLF01000038.1:1130157-1164916 GCA_001602275.1 Zoysia japonica
AAAAAAAAAATCTTGCCTTTTGCGCCAAGAATGGTAGAGGAAACGGAGGAGCGCGAGCTCGTACGTCGAGAGCAGAGGAGAGGAGAAGAACTTACCCGACCGGAAGAAGGCACGCCGGGGAGCAGCGCGCGGAGCTCGGCGTAGAGCGCGGACATGCTCGGCGCTTGCACGCTCCACGCCGAACGCGCCTGCCTGGCCGACGCCCGTCGCCGCCGCTGGACCGTCCCCTCTCTGGTCGTCGACGACGACGAGCCCTGCGCGCCCTGGGTAGCCAGGGACAGCTCGAGCGGGCACTCTTGCGCCACGAGATGACCTGCAGCGCTTTCCCTCTCCATCGCCGGTCGCCTGGTCTCGGCTCGGGAGAACGGGAGGTTTGGCGCCTTTGTCCTGGGAAAAACTGAAGCAGCACTGCTCTAGCCTGGCTTGGCATGGCATGACCATGGTGCAGTGGCCATGTGGCCAAAGTGCACCGCGGCAGCTTTGGGTTGGTGGTGCTTAGCCAGGAATGGAAGCTGTTCTTGGTTGTCTGAAGGCAGGAAGCAGAGCAGACAGACCAGGAGACCTGCCTGCTTCGGGAAAGTAATCAGGAGTGGATGACAAAACCGCTCAGTAACATGTAAAACCGGTCCGGTAACTTCAATAGGTTGGTTTTGATTCAAAATTAGATTCTTTTTGAAAATTCAAAAACTTATAATACCGATGTGAAAACTAAGGGAAAACCGTAAAATCAAGGACTTTCAAAATTTTGATTTTCAAAACCTCCGAGGTCTGATTTCTCCAAGGGAGCTACTCTCTTCATTCTTAAAATAAGTTTACATTTGGGTTTAGTGTCATCTAATTTTGACTAATACTTTTTACAGGTTCAATTAACTTTAAAAATATAGGATGTGTATTTTTAAATTGTCATAAAAAATACTATTCATAATATATATATTTTATATTATTTAAATCAATTAAATTTATAGAACTTATTGATCAAAGACAAATTTGTTAAATTTAGATATAAAATTATTCTGAACAGAGGTAGTACTTTGTTGACCAATACTGGTGTTTTTTTTTTTCGTTCCTGATAGATGTTGGCATCGAAGGTTTCGTCTTTGCTCATGCTGTAACATTTACAATCAATCAATCACTATGTTAGGTTTACCGTGCATGTATCATCGTTTTCTTTAGACAACAAAACACGCTGACTTAGGAAAGAATTTATTTTGGTATAACTACTTCTTTAATAATTTTTTTGGTTTTTGTTGTTCTGAATAATTTTTTCATTGTCGTTCAGCCTTTTTTTTTTTAGAATCCTTTGTCATTTAGCCTTTTCTAAGCTGTAAATGAACTGAACTTATTTTATTATAAAATTATTTTCAACTCTCTCCATGCCAAAATAAATGATGTTTTGACTTTTTGAAATCAATATTTAACAATTCGTCTTATTAAAAAAAATTTAAAAACATAAAAAATCAAGTTTAAAGTACTTATAATAAATAATCATTTCATAATAAAATAAATAATATTTTTACAATTTTTTTTGAATAAGACGAATAATCTAAGTTAGATGTTTGAAAATCTAGAAAGATACTTATGTTGAGAAGGATGGAGTATTAAAATTACAAACTACTAACATGGCGTTTCTGTTAATAGCAAAACTAACAACCAGCTGCTCTCAGAGGTCGACAAGTACATGCTGCCCACTAATAAAGCGACATGTTGTTACGTACTGCATCCGTTCTAAAATAAGTGTTTGTTTGATTTCATGCCATCTAGCTTTGATTAACAATTTCTATAGATTTAGTTTACTTTAAAAACTTAGTATTTGTATTTTTAAATTTTTCATAAAAAAATACTTTTATAATATATATTAAAATTAATTTATATTTATAAAAATCTTTGACCAAAGACAAGTTTAACTAAACTCATATGAACACTCTTTATGGTATGGCTTCGAGCGGCTTCCGCTTATGGCACTGTAGCTACATTAGCTATAGTGTCGTAAGTCCGAAAAGCTTTGAAAAAGTGGCTTGTTCGCCTCGGGTGAAAACGGCTTATATAAACAGTATTTTTTACTGTATCTACAGTACATAAACAGTAGCATAAAGCCGATTGAACTTGTCCCGCATGTCATCTTTTACCCATTGGTTATGAGACAGGTAACCAGTTGACAGTACGCGTTGACACAAAATTTGACACATGATATAAAGATTAATTCAAATGATAAAAAAAATATAATAATCATTTTAAAAATTCATAAAAAAAGGAAAATATTATTTTTCATGCACGATGAATTAAACATCTATCGTGAAACAAATAAAAGCGTCTGGTAGACTAGATGTGGATAAAACACATTGTTCAATATTTGAACACCGAAAATAAAAATATTCTAAACCATGCATAGTTAAAAACAATCATTTTCATATGAGTGACATGTTTATGTACACCGCCTAGAGGTCTCGCCACTAAGTCAAACGAGTACGTAGGTATGTAAGCGCCGTTAGCAAACATGGCCAAACACTAATTAGGCCCTGGCTTTAATCACACAATCAGCTAGCCCACCTGGTTACGGCACAAAGAGCTGCACGCATGCATAATACGTATATACACGGCATATACGGAAAGGTGGCCGAAAACTAATCAGGCTTTTCCTTGATCACTAGATTAAGCCTTGTAAGCAAAGCCCAAAAGAGTTGCGTGAGATCGAATCTATGCTGCTAAAAGCAGCCGGTGATTCTCTGTCTCGCATAACCAACGAACTGGAGTCAAACTCTCCGTGACATGCTTGACTAAACTGCAAGATGTGCATGCAGCTATACATGATTTGTCCTCGCGCACGACTCAAAGCTGTTGCCGCTTAAACTCTTGATTAGCTAATAAATAAATAAATCAATTTCGAATTGACGACGACGTGCATGCAGTTATAAATGATGCCGCATTGAACTTTAAAATTTTATTAAAAGGAAGAAAAAGGTACATGATCGAACTGGCCACGATTCAAATGCTCATTAATCCAACTGCTAATACTCTCTCTCTATAAATACTCTCTCCGTTTCAAAATATAAACATTTCTAGATTTAGTCAAAGTCAAACTTTTATCACTTCGACTACTTAATAATATATAATTAATAATATTTTATCACATAAAAATTATATTTTTTAATTCATCATTAAATAAATTTTTATAAAAATTATATTTTTTATATTAAATATTATATAATTTTTTAGATATTATTGATAAAAATTAAAAAATTTGAACTTTATCAAATTTAAAAATGCTTATATTTTGAAACGGATATACTGCATACTCAAGGTTGCCGCAGAGACCCCCCGCTCTCGAATAGGTTCTGCCGTCAGGCTGCCGCACACGCTCCGCTCCCAAATATTTCCTGCCGCCAGGCTGCCGGAGCACCCTCACGCACGCACCGCACGTATACTCGAAACACCACGCCGGAAGGCAGCCGCAACACAGTTAACGCTGCAAGAACACTGCCGTTCGTCTGCAAGTCGTCATCTACAATAGCTTGTACTGGTAAAAAGGCTCTGCGAAGGTGAAAAACTCATGCCTTCACGCAGGTGATCCGGCCAGTTTAAGACTCTCCATGTTTCGGACTCGACTCCTCCGTTCACTGTTGATGAGATTCTTTAACTCAAAACAGCGGCAACAAGAACTCATTCGTCGGTTTGGAAGTACAGATTACGATGAGATAAAAAGACACCATTCTAATAATGAGTGACACCGTCTTACTTAGTGGACGAGATATATATTGTAAGGAGAGACTCTGTATATGAATGCGAGTTCATCACAAAAATTTATCATAAATTGCATCGACATCAAAATCATGACGATCGACATGCGAGATTATGTCTGACAGACCATATTTCAATTTGCTTGCATAGCATCACTGTCAAAAAATTGATAAAACAAATTTCTTTGGGTCATGCGCATGATCTTCGTGCAGTAAGCAACATCATGCCGTTAGTATATCCGAATTAAACTGCACGTACACCGATTAAAATAATGATTTCATCTGCTTAGTTTACACGTAAGTTGTCACGTCATATTCACCATGCCTATTAGCTCATATGCTAATCGTTAAATTTAATACACCGGCAGCAAATCTCGTCGCAACGAATGTATGGTCAGGTTGCACTAACTAATGCTGTAACCTGCAGCGGCCGTCGTCAAAGTCATATACTGCCGGCATATACAAAACTATGCCGGAATATATTATGCTTGGGTCAAGATTAGCATGTTAGCCTCCAGGTTGTTCCTGTAATAAGCGTCGCAATGGCCTTGTTAAACTGACTTTCTTGCATCACGAGCGTCACGGTTAAATTTTCTAAGCTAATATACAAACTACAGATGCTGCAGATTGTATCCTGCACATATGCGTTATAGTCAGTCACCATGACTGGAGCCTCGTTACCCCAAAGATCAAAACACCAGGTCAAACCACCATATACGCCGGTTGATTGAAAATTAGAAATCTCATCCGGCAAAGTTGCATAATGGAGGTCATCAATATCGTGCTTAGCACATAGGCTGGGTGCTGCCGGCCTTAACCATGTCAGCATATGTTAAATCAACAAATTAAAGTTTTTATGGGCTAATCACTTTCATACTCGTTCAAGTGACTAGTACTAGCATAAGTTAAATAAACATGCATGATTCTTGGGCATAGATGAAACGGACACTCATCACCATCACGTCCGGCCAGGCTACACATAAGTAAACTAGATGATTTTCCGGTGCGTTGCCCCGAAAACTTATAGATGATTAGATGATGATCTAAAAATATAATTTCAAGTATACAAAATAGAAAAGGTAATAAATTAAATCAGTCGAGAAAATTCTAAATCAATCAATTATGACAGCTGCATATGAAACAATTCAGATCAAGGTTTTTTTTTATGACTCGAACTCGCATCCATGCTATTGTGCTTCTAGCTATCCAATTAGTGAAGCAATCTGCATCTAGAACATGCTGATAGGAAGTGCATATAGAATTAGAAAACAATGCACTTACCATAGTAAAAACGAATTAGAAAAGAAGCATGGCTTTAAATGACTTCCATCTAATCATTTCTAAACTTCAACTCAGCTACAAACAAAGTGTAACATCATTATTTCTTTGCAGTACGAAACCCAAAATTCTAAACAAAGAAAGAAGGTCCCATTTTAGCATCGACTTAGGTCATAAAAATTCAGAGAAAACAAGATTAGTTGGTTACAACAAAAAGTTTAGAGAAAGCATGATTAGTTGGTTATTTGAACATAGGTGCATGCAGTTAGAGTATAAATCTTATTTATTGACCATGACAACATGGGATCTCAAAGAGCATCCACTGGTCATTATTAACTTATCACAAGAATGCTGGTAATCTCTTTCTTACGTGTATTCTTAGTCTCCAACACATGGTATACCACGACTTCTATTAAAAATACAGTACAAAGAAAGTACAATAGAACAGATGTATAAATACATCTATTAAAAGAAGTGCCAAAAACAGCACTTGTGACCCATTGTACACACTTGGGTGGCGTTAGGATATGTTGATCAGCAATGGGATTAGGAAATAAAAAGAATGATTAGGGCCCTTCATTCATATATCCCATTGAATCTTAACCATTCATCTATTTTATAATGCTAAACCCATTCATCATTTCCCATTTTACAAACACCACCTTAAGGATATCAAGATGAAAGAGAATGAAAACCTGTGCAGCTTGAACATTGGTAATCATACATCCTTGGCCACAATCTGCTCTCACGAAATGTCAATTTCAAAAGTCCATATCTCCCAAAGTACTCAACATTTCAAAAGAGTGAGCACAGCCTGAAAAGTTCAAACAATGTATTATAAAGTTTTCTTCACTCTCGGGGATAGATTAGGTCTCCAAGATATTTTAAAATGACACTCAAAACCGAAAGTTGTAACTGTACCGAATGGCAGTTTAGAACTGAACTCGCAATCTTAACATTTAGAAAATCACATATCTCATCACTCAATGAAAAATTGAAAATAAATACTCTCTGGAAAGGTTTCAAAGTCCTTTGTAACTTTTGCTATTACCAGATTTTTCATATTTGACCTCTAGAGAAGAGGAAAACGTAATTGATCTATTATGAGCACAGCCTGAAAAATTCAAACAACGTATTATAAAGTTTTCTTCACTCTCGGGGACAGATTAGGTCTCCAAGATTTTTTTTTTAAATGACACTCAAAACTGAAAGTTTTAACTGTACTGAATTGCAGTTTAGAACTGAACTCGCAATCTCAACGTTTAGAAAATCACATATCTCATCATACTCAACGAAATATTGCACTCCGGAAAGGTTTCGAAATCCTCTGCAACATTTGCTATTGACATATTTTTCATATTTGACCTCTAGAAAAGGGGAAAACGTAATTGATCTATTATTATACCCTGAACTGCAGCAGACGAAGTGAAAAAACTAACATTTATATTCAGAAGGGCATATCTCCTAGAATACTCAACGAAAAATCACAAATAAATAGCCGTTGAAAAGGTGTAAAGATTCTCTACAACTTTTGTTAGTATGAGATACCCAAAAAAAGATTAATTTGAAACTGTCTGAGAAAAAGAATAAAATGCATGTAGCTTCAGTCTCGTCAATTTATATGAACCTATAAATATGTAGAGTAAATTCAATATCGATTTATATCAGTTTAATTGGAGACTGAAAGGAACAAAATATGGATGTCCACTGGGCACAGAGATAATTTTACTGAAACATTTAATCTGGTAGAAACAATAAAAGAAATAGAACATATAGACAGGCAGGATAATATCAAGATTGCAGGATGATTCGAGGCATTAACAGGATAATATCAAGATTGCAAGATCATTCGAGGCACTGACCTGCTTGGTGGTGAGCTGCAAAGTACTGGAGGATAGTAGCCTCTTGCGTAAGCTCATGTAGTGCTTCCGTAAGATCAGTCTGCAAATCAGGCAAATTCCCATGCTTTTGCAGTAGAGGAAGACCTAGAGCATAAACAATAAAAGAAATCCGTAGAATGATCAGTCCCATATAATTATTCAATTAAAATATACAAAAAGATAGCAAACCTGCTAGGAATTCCAAATGACCAGTCCCAGAGGCATGATATGCAACCAAATCACCTAGAAGTCTTGCCACAGAATAAACCTCATCTTCTTTGAACACAGTTCTGAATGAAATATGAGAGAATCAGTTTAGACAAATAAATAACTATTGAGTTTATTTATTACCTAGATTCCTACAGATATTTTGCACACCCTAAGCAGCATAAGGCTTCTCGAATTCCATGATCAAACACCTCTCTATAATGGGCTTTCCACGCCAAGAATCTAGACAACGAATTGTAATGGAAGCAACAGCTTACCCTGTACAGAGAACTGACCTGATCCGGAAGAAGCGTCGGCTCCTCCCCTCCACTGATGGGACCACATGATGGCATTCGAAAGCTCTCCGCTCCACTGCACACCACCACAGGCAGCACAATCGAAGTAATAATCAGTTCAAATTCCTTTCCACAGTGGAAGAAGAACGCCTGTGAAGAGAGTCAGGACCTGAAGCCGCCCAGAGTGGGCTTGACGGGGAAGAATTAGTAAAGGAGTGAGGTATATATATATATTTGAAAGCATAATATGCATAAATCTAAAAAAAAAGTCGTGCGTCATATTTGTACATGGAAATATGTCAAACCAAATTCTTCGTCAAGCATTCATCCAAAGCGACAAGACTGAAGATTAATTTTTATTTTTATTTTCTAGTTTTGTAATAGTAATATGCTGTGATCATTATATAATTTTTTCTTTTATTTGGAACTCTTAATTAAGGGGTTTCTCTTCAGAGATATAATAAATATTAAATGTAAGAATTATGAAAGTATGAACTCGTAAAACCTAAAAGTTTATTTTTTTATATATTCTAAATTTAAATCAAATTCAAACTTATCTCTTTTGACATGAAGGCGCGTCGCACGTGACCGCATCATATTTTTCTCCGGCATCAGTAGGTACCTAAGATGGCAACAGGGACATATCTGTCAGATTTTGCTTTTTCATACTCATACCTATTTACCTATCGAACCGAGGTTTTTTTTTAATCTATACCTAAGGGAAATTTCACGGGTCTTAGATACACATTAAAAATACGATTACAATTATAATTAGTTATTAATATATATTTAATATAAGTATTCAATTTATTGACACATAATAAGTTAAATTAATACAAATTTGAATTAAATATGACATATAGGTAAAAAGTATACAAATAATCTATGTGATATAATATTTTATATACTTATATCTAATAATATTTTTTTATATATCAGGTATCAGAGACGGGTAGAATTTTTCTATACCCATACCTATTAAGTTCACGAGTATAAAAAGTCCTCCGTACCCGTACCCTAATAGAGTAAAAACCCGTCGGGTTTCGGGTCTTAGGCCCGTTGCCATCTCTATACCTATCGCTCCTAAGTGAATTCTTTATTCGCATTCGAAAATTTATTCAATCCATTATTTACTCATAAATTTTTTTAATTCTTTTATTTGCTCTTGTTCTACATTTTTCTTTCCTAATTTGCCCTAACTGTTATATAAAAGCATATTTTTTATCTATTTAAGTTGAAAAAAATTAAAATGCCTTGAAACTAAAGAAAGTAAAATTTGATATTTTTAAACATGTATATTTTCATAAAAAATGCATTCAAAAATATGAAAATATATTACATACATGTTTAAGAATATCAAATTTTACTTTCTGTAGTTAAATGAAAAGTATTTTGGTTTTTTTCAACTTAGATATGGTAAAAAATCTATTATCATATAGCAGTCAGGGTGAATTAGGGAACAAAAATTTAAGAATGATGACGAATAAGGGAATTGAAAAATTTTGTGGATGAATAAAGAAATTGGAAATTTTTTTTGGGTGAATAAAAGATTGGATAAATTTTTGAGGGTGAATAAGAGATTTACCCATCGCTCTTTGGGAGGGCAACTAGATTGTTAGTTTTGCTAAAAATGAAAATGTGATGTTAATTTTGTATTTTTAATAAAAATAATGTTATTAATAAAAAAAAACTCCAAATGAGCTTGTGAACATGAGGCGCTGAGGTCCCTAGGCGGAGTAGGAACCCAAAGAGTTTAGGATCGCCGGATGCTCACTGAACGGCGTAGATCTTGCTCACGCCGGCAGCGCCGATCCCAGTCCACGCAGTTCCACCCCCGCACGCTGCTACAGCCACGCCGTCGCCGGCGCTAATGGCGACGCCCGCCGGCCGGGTCCTCTTTCTCTCCTCCACTCTCCTCCTAGTCCTCCTCCTTCCATCCGCCGCGGGCGTGGCGGCGGCGGAGGAGGAGTTCACGGAGGAGCTGCTCCTTCGGCCGCTCCCGGACCGCAAGGCGCTCGCCCACTTCCACTTCCGCTCCTCGGCGCCCCCCTCTGCCGCCGCCGGCCGGCACCATCACCTCTTCCCCAAGGCCATCTCCCAGCTGGTACGCGCCCACCTCCTGCACCCGATCTCCCGCCCGTCGAGCGTAGATCTCTCGCTAGCGTTGCCTTCGGATTTCTGCCCCAGTTGTTCATGGGTTTTGTTGATTGGGTGCGTAGTGATGTGATTAAACCAGGCTAGTATACACTGGATTTGCTGCTATGGCGACACAACAGAAGGATTTGCTAGTAAATCTATGCAGACTGGCAGCCGCTGCAAAGGTTTCGTCCTAGTTGCAGCTAAATGGGGATCTCCACTTTTGCGCACATAATGCCACCTATCTCTTTGGTTCATCTTTGCACACATCGATGTGATGGTACAAGTGTTGATTTTTTTACTTAGGTACTCTAGAGCCTCTGTCAAATTTAGATATGATGTTGTTCAGATTAGCAGCCTTCCTTGTGTGCAGTTAATATTTGTAACTAAAAACTTAGAACATTTCTCTTATGTTCTTTGTTTAATCTTGGGTTTATTCAGTCACATCTATAGAAAGGGGTACTCTATACTTGTACGTTTTGAACAGTTTTAATTGCATTTTGAGTGTTCTGGAATTGCTATGAACACCTTTCTATGTTGTCAAGACCAGGTCCAAAAATATCATATCAGCGAACTGGAGCTATCTTTTACTCAAGGAAGATGGAACTATGAGCGGTGGGGTGGATCTGATCCAATGTCAACAAGTAACGCAAAGCCTCCTGGTGTTGAGCTATGGGCAGTTTTCGACCTTCCTTTATCGGAGATTGATGCCACATGGAAGAACCTGACACATACACTCTCTGGCTTGTTTTGTGCATCCATCAACTTCTTAGAGTCTTCTACTTCATTTTCTGCTCCTCGATGGGGGTTCAAAGTGAATGAAGGTAATCTGCGCTATGGTGCACTGCCTCGTGAAGCTGTATGCACTGAGAATCTGACACCTTGGCTGAAGCTTCTTCCATGTCGTGACAAAGCTGGTATAGCTTCTTTGTTGTACAGGCCTTCAATTTATAAAGGATATTACCATTCCCAGAAACTGAGATTGAGATCGTCCCAGTCGCTTGGTATTATTCTAGATCAAACACTTACAGTTGTTCTGCAACCAAATACTGCCAGTGGGAAGCAGCTGCATTCTACTGATGGACAACTTCAACCTAACTGGTCCATACGACATCTTTTTAACAGCAAGCTATCTGGAAAGTGTCTTGTTTCAAAATCCAGCAGAATATTTCTTCAAATTGATGGAGGTATAGCAGACCAAGTGAACAAATCTGGAAGTGATGTTTCGTGGAATAATGAGTTCTTTGTATTATCTAGCAGCCCAAACAGAGTGATCAAAGAATTAAATAACTTGGATGTCCAATCATCTACTTTATATGAATATGATGTCAGCATCTACAGTGAGGAAAAGCCTTTTGATGTGGGCGTTACATGGAAGCTTCCCTTGGCATGGTCTTGCACGCCTTCACCTTATTATACAAGCAGATTTCTTATGGGTAGTGGAAATGAAAGAGGATCCATAGCTCTGTCATTTCTGTCTGGTAATGTTCATAAACAGATATCTGGGTCTGGCAGCTCAGATGGTTGTTCAATGAAGGCAGTTGTTTTCCAGGTTGTTCCATGGTATGTTAAGGTCTATTATCACAGCCTAGAAATTTTTATTGATGGGAACAGGAAGACTATATCTGAAGTAGTTGATAAGATTCATGTCACTCCTTCAGAAGATAAGCTTTTGCCTGGGACTTTGGAGATGCTGCTAAGATTCCCTTGTAGTATGCAATCAGCTACTCTGACATTGGATTTCGACAAGGTATTTTTTTACTGCTTTAACTACTCTAGCCTTTTGGGTAGGAAATCCACTTTTTCTTCATATGATGTGCTACCCAACTCTTCATTTGTTGTTGCTGCTCGTGCATTCTCAATGGATGATGTTCAAAACTTAACATTTTCCTTATATTATGACAATGTTACATGAACATGACATTTCAGGGATTCCTACACATCGATGAATATCCTCCTGATGCTAATCAAGGATTTGACATTCCATCAGCTCTGGTTAGCTTTCCTGAGTTAAGCTCTGCTCGAAGTTACCCCGAAATAGGTTCGTCACTTGGATCACCTTTACTAGAAGATTTCCAGGTAAAGCGTTTGGAGATATTGTGGACCTGATCATAGTCTTCGAATAAAAAGAGTAAATTGCTAGTTGGCTAGCTTTTGATTTGTTATTATAACATTTCAGTATTGTTATTTCCTGTAGGAAGATGGTGTTGTGAAGTCATATACAGAAGTATTGCTTGTTCCATTAACAACTCCTGATTTCAGCATGCCATACAATGTTATCACCTTTACTTGCACTGTCTTGGCTCTTTATTTTGGCTCATTGCTAAATGCCTTAAGACGAAGAATTGGCGAGGAAGAGAGGGAATTGAAGAAAGCTGGTATGGATTAAACTTCTGCTATGTGGTTTCTGTTTTAATATGCCTACTGTTATGGATTTAGCTATTGTTTCAATCTTTGGATGATGATGATGATGATGTGATTGATGATTTCTGATATGTTAATGCTGTGGTCCAGAACCATGCCAATTTACCATCAGGAATGAGATGATGCTTTCACCATTTGTTTTCAATAGTAAACTAGAACATGACGTAACATTACTTTTCTTAAGAAGGGAAGGTCAAAGTTAACATAGGAGCGAGACCATATTAGTTTCGAGTTGATTTTTTAGGTTCATGTGACTTGGCTACATGACTGGCTATATGTAGAAGGAAAGCAACTATTGATTTATTCAATATTTCGGTTAATGAGAGCAAAAATTTTGTTAAGCCATATAGACAGTGTAGCTTCAATCTTATTACTCTTTCTTACTCTGAGCTATTGTTTCATTTGAATTGCTAGTATGTAGTTTTAGCTACTTAGCTGCAGTGTTAGTCGATGTATCATTCACACATTGACACACTGGTAGAGCCTTTCATAATTATATGGTGCAATAAACCATGGAGCCAGTTGCTCCTGTTACTTAAATGATGACTGTTATGTTATATGGCATGATGTTAGCTTCAATGTTAAATCTGCTGTCAATCATAAGCTTACTTTTGTTCATTTTGTGTCTAAATCTCTTATTCAACCATTTTTGTGATGTAACATTGATTATTGACGTCCAAACTTCTATTTCACCATTATTTTGGTTAGTATTTTTTTAAAAAGGGCCTCTACCTGCTGTAACCCAAATCAATTCTGTCACAGCCACAAGAAGAGGGCTCATTCCTCAGTTAATATCTAAGCTCAGAGGACAGAAGATCGATCCACCAGAATCAGGATCATCATCTGAATCGGCCAGGTTGAAGAAGCTACTGCTGAAGGTTGTACTTGTTGCAGTAGTGGCCGTTTTATTTCACTATTTATCGAACGACAGTTGAGAGCTAACATTTTCGTCAAGATTTTGGGCTAGTTTGCTAGTTTGTACTGGAGCACCACGGAAGTACAGTGTAACATCTTTTGTAGCTTATGAATTCCCTGTAAAATCTGCTTATCTCGTCATCCTCGTTTCTTGAAAGTTGCTAGTTATGTTATACTAGTATTTGGTAACCCAACACCTTTCGACGTCAATCCAACCACCTGATTGTCTGATACTTTGGCGTATGTGCTTCATTTGGGCTGAATGTTGTCAGATTGATGGTTATGTCAGTTTCCTGAAACAGAGCGAGTCAGAGTGAGGATATTTCCAAAATAGAACATTTATTTTTGGCTTTTAGCATGGGCTGGTGAAATACAGAATATTGTAGCAGTGGTAACAAGCTAGCAGCGATGTGCTATGAAAACGTCTGCATGTTCTTGCTGTAAAGAGCAGAAATGACAAGATTAGTCGTCAGATGCAATCCTGTTTGTGGTAGTTTTTGCAGCTTTGTCATGTTTATCAGCGATGCAAAAATGCAATCTTTTGGGGGTGTATATGACTCTGATATGTGGACATGCTACTACTATTTCAATCTTATCCCCAAATTTGTCTCAAAATAGTTGACCTTTTTAACTTTTTGAAATAGTCGTTTGATCATTCGCTTTATTCAAAAAATTTATAAAAATGCAAAAATAAATAAATCAAGCTTAAAATACTTTTAATAATGAATCATTTCACAATAAAATAAATAATTTTTTTACAAATTTTTTTTAATAAGACAATGGTCAAAAGAAGATGTTTGAAAATCGAAAAAGACACTTAAAGTGTGTTTGGTACAGTTCTGATTTTTTGAAGAATTATAAACATTTCAGTTTCAATGTTTCAGAAACAAAATCACTTTAGAAACTATTGGTAAATTTTTAGTGATTCACAGATTCAGAACAAGTTTAGCAAAATTTGAGAATTAACGGAATAATTTTAATAAGCTTTGAAAATAATTTAGAGTGCACCTATATGAAAAAAGCTCGATGAGACGAACTTAACGAAATAACTTTAAAAAATTTTAAGAGTCATAACCTCTTAGTATTAGTATTTGTTGAAAGGTGAGCAATGAACGAAGTGATTCAAGGTTGAAAGGTTTTCACCTTTTGTGCGTTTGGAGCAGTTTCGAATGAGAAACTGAAACATTTCTACTTAAACGCACCCTTATTTTGAGGCGGAGGGAGTACATGTAGCAAGGCGTCTAATATCTCTTCAATAATTGGTAGGATCTCCACTATGCTGACGCAATTAACATACATTTAACCATATCAACGATCCGGGCCAGCAATCGGTATGCTCATTAGCTATAGAGATGCTATTTTGATTTGTAGTTCAGTAGCAATGACATCTGGGGCTAGATCAATAGTTTCCCTGCCGCTCATCCTGCAGCACTTGCAGAAACACAGGTGCTTGCATGTTAATAATGCTTCAGGAAATGTTTGAATCCAAATATTGCATGAACGAGATCTATACAGTGAAGCAAAGCGTCAGTTAAACCGACCATAAACCAACACTGACATACCACACTGAGTACACTACAAATTTTGGGTGCACGTCTTGCTCTCTAAAGGCAGTGGTTGCATCCTGTCACTTGCTTGAGCTTCCTAGTGCAGTCTCCAACAGATGTTCGATCCTGTACTTCATCACAGGCTGGCCAGATCTCGTCTTCTTGAACATCTTGTCCCTCAAGTCCTTCCGCTTTGCCTCCGACTTCTCCCTCTCTTCTCTCTTTGCCTGAAGTATCGCCTCTCGCTCCTTCCTAGCCTTCTCTTCCTCTGCCCGTTTCTTCTCATACTCTTCTTTCAGGCTTGGTGCAGTACGCTTCTTCTTATTATGTGGCTTTGGCACACTTTGTGCGTCGTTACCTTCACTCTGTGCATTGACATCAAATTATGAAGTGTTTAGCACCAAAATGACATCCTTGGCCAAATGATAGCGCTGATCCAGTCTTAGTAATTACCTCATGGATTTGAAATTGTGGAGGCCCATTTGACTGACCCTGTTGCTTCTTTGATCTTTTGTATTTGCTAATTAATTTAGCATTCTTGTAGAACTCTTTCTGCTTCTCTATGGACCAGAGCAATGGTTAATTAGCAAATATACAATCAAAATGAAACATAGTGATATCAGAAGTTGTCTCCGATATTCGACACAAAACAGCACACATTACAATCTACCTCTAACCACAATTCATCTGTCAAACATCAACCATCAACATCAAGCCATATATGTTAAAGAAATCAACATTTTTTTGGATATGCGTCATTTCTAGTTGGAAATCCCTTATAAGTACTCCCTCCGTCCCAAATTATAAGTCACTCCAGAGTCCATCAGTTTTCCCAAATTATAAGTCGTTCCCGCTTCCCTATACACTTTCTCTCTTCCCCATGCTTCTCTATCACTCTCTCTCTTCTCCGCGTTTTTAGTACATCTCACCTTTTTCACCCTCCTTAATACCCGTGCCCAGACCCAAAACTACTTATAAATTGGGACGGAAGGAGTAATACACAAGCTTTACAAATCATATGACAATCGACTTTTATGTTCAATTTTTGCTTGTCTAGACTCTAGACGCATTCTTGTTTGTGATTATTATCAAACCAAAAATAAGTGTTCAAAACAGATGCACACCAAAACCATAGTGAGGCATGCAATCAAAAGCTCTACATCTAGCAACAATGTATCCATAAACAATGGTCCATCACAGCAATGTCTCAGGGAATGTTACTATCATTCTGACAATTTCAAAAGCCCTACCCCAGAGCCATAGTCCTTTCTCAAGTTAGATAGACAACATTACTTAAAACCATAGATTTCAAACTCAATTGGAAATTGTGGGCATCTGAACTATATATCAGTCACATTATTATTCTTTACTCTTTTACTGAAATTTATTACTTATTTGCTCCTGCAAAAGTTACTCAGTTGTCGATTTGGCTCAAAGTGAAAGACTGCATAACAGATTGACCGGAGCAAAATCACAGTTTCAACTAAATTAGTTAAACAAACCAGGTTCCAATAGTAGCGCACTGAGCAAACTATAAGCTTCATATTATGTGTCAAATAACAATGCAGCTTCTGACCGAATGGAGAGAAACAGAAGTACTCCGAAGTTTACTGCAACAATCCGTAGCAAAGCTAACCAAGTGAAAACTGTGGACTGTGGTGCTGGTACTCACTAATGAGGGCCGGGTTGTACCCGGTGCTCCGGGACTTTGCGTTGGCGAACGCGGCGAGGGAGAGCGCCCCGCCGCCGCGGCCGCTCCCCAGCCGCTGCTCGTTCCGCCTCCGCCCACCCCACCTCCCGTTCCCCTTCGTCGACTCTCCCCCGCCCGCCGGGCCCTGCTCGCCGGCGCGTGGTTGTGGGCGCTTCATTTGTGCCGGCTTGTGGCGGCGGAAACCCTAGCGCTCGATCCGTCGGCGACACGATGCCGAAGCCAGACAAACAAGCAGCAGTGGAAGACGAGCTGCTTGCTGCTGGAGGCTCGTGGGCTTTTTAGGCCGGACAGAATGGTCCGGAGCCCATTATCTCTTCTTGGGCCATTATGGGCTTCCTAGGGTATCTGGGCCCGGAAATCCAAATCAACAGTGACTAAAATGCAACTCGAACAGAACCTCGAGGGGCCTAGCTGCTGAACCACCGGGCCCTCTTCTTCTCCAGTTCTGACTCCCTCCCCGTACCCTGCCTTCCCTCTCCAGATCTCGCCCGCCCGCCATGGACGTTCTCGACGCTGGCCAGCGCGCCGCCGCCCCGGCAAATGACATGGACGGAACCGCGGCGGCGCTCCCGCTCGCTGGAGCCGCGTACCAGCCCTACGTGTCCGAGCTCCTCTCCTTCTCCATCGAGCGCCTCCACAAGGTACGCTCTCTCGTTCGCGCCCTCGCGGCGCCGCCATGGTTGAAGGGAGATGGTGATCCCGTGACGTACTTTTTGGTGGTTGGTTCGGTGGGGCGCAGGAACCGGAGCTGCTGCGGGTCGACGCAGAGCGCGTGCGGCGGCAGATGCAGGAGGTGGCGGTGGAGAACTACGGCGCCTTCATCGCCGCATCCGAGGCGCTCTCCTTCGTCCGCGCGCAGCTCGAGGGCTTCGACAGCCACCTCGAGGCCCTGGTAATGCGCTCATTTCTACCCTTCACTTCACGGCTTCTTCTGTTATGGGGTACTCGCGTGAAAAATTGTTGCTCTATTTGGATCAGTAATTAGATCTGTGAAGTCAATTGATCCGATCAGTGCTGGTGACATGCAAATGTCTGCTGGAATGGTCACATTCGTTTGCTTTCGGTAGTAGTGAGGATCTCATCGTTGTCCTTAGAAATGTTATTGTAGTTGCCAGTTCAATTGGAAACCCGAAATCTGTTGTTACTTGTTAGTCTGTGGTCCTGCTTTATTTCTCATCTTAGCTAGCGTGTATGGGCTGTTCTCTATTCTCCTACTTTTGTTGGCAGCTGAGAAATATATAGTGAGTTTTTAGGTATGAAAAACATGATTATTTGAATTTTCGATCTAGACTGTCTTGGATAAAAGGATCTGTCTCACTGCACTTTTGTTAGATGTTAACTATGTTATGCATTAACCTGTGAGAACCATCACCAACTGTTTGTATCCTGAACAAATTTCACCCAGGAACACTAGTAATGATGATGAAAATGATGTTGATATCAGTCTAGTAACATGGAGAGTTAAGTTAATTATGCAATCTACCAACATCAAGGGTGACTTTAGCTGTGCATTTCTTTATGATATTGAGTTTGCTTCGTTCTGTGTGGTATGTTGACATTGTATTCTACTATGGTTCAATCTACTTTGGAAGAATGATGTGAAATGTTTTACCATACCTTTTTCCACTCCATGTAGATAGAGGAGATACCAAATTTAACATCTGGTTGCACTGAGTTCGTCGAGTCAGCACAGCAAATTTTGGAAGAAAGGAAGCTTAACCAAACATTACTAGCAAACCATAGCACCTTGCTTGACCTTCTTGAAATTCCACAGCTGATGGACACGTATGTGGCACTCTGTTACAATGTCTCCATTTTTTAACATTGTGTTTTTAGTTTTATGGGCTGATGTAATTTGGTTCATGATCAGTCTATATAGAGTTCTAGACTCTATTGACAAGCTCCTACTTTGCAGATGTATACGGAATGGAAACTATGATGAGGCACTTGATTTAGAAGCTTTTGTTGGTAAAATCTCAAAGTTGCATCCTGAGTAAGTACTGTGACATAATACTTGTTGCATTCCACCATTGGCTATAATTTAACCATTTTCTATTTCTATTGAAGTTTACCTGTTATCCAAGGATTAGCTGTTGAAGTCAAGAAGACAGTACAATCACTAATCTCACAGCTTCTCCAGAAACTTCGATCAAATATTCAGGTAAGATGTTGCAAAAAATAATAAATTGATTACTCGCACCACTTTCAGCCTGCATTGTACATGATTGATATGTGCAACTTGAACATTAGAGATATTATATCCTGCATATATCTGTTTCCTTATCATGTTCAATATTTTTGCTTCTTCTGGTCCCCATTTTATTAATTGTTCTACACTTTTCACACATTTATATTTTGTTGTCAAAATTCAACAGTTACCTGAGTGCCTCCGCATTGTTGCACATTTGCGCCGAATTGGAGTTTTCAGTGAATCAGAATTACGTTTACAGGTACTGTGAGTTCTTTCATATGATTTGGTTTTTCATGTGAATCAGAATTACGTTTACGCATTTTGAAAATAGTACTGATTCATGATCCCTATTAAATAATTATTCAGAAATAAATGATGTTTCTCTGCTTTGCCTACTCCAATTTGTTTGGGACTAAAAGGCTTTGTTAGCATTTATCTTTGCTTTTGTTTTTGTATGTACTGTTAAAATTTCTGGATGATACAAGTACATTCAAATATTTTTGTCATCGTCTTCTAACTCATGCAACTTCTAGTTCTTGAGGTGCAGGGAAGCTTGGCTTTCTGGCATTCTAGATGATCTGGACCAAAGGAATGTTTATGACTACCTAAAAGGCATGGTGACATGCCACCGGACACATTTATTCGATGTTGTAAACCAATATCGAGCGATATTTAACAATGATAAATCTGGAAGCGAGGAGAGCTACGATGGTGGGTTACTTTTCAGCTGGGCAATACAACAAGTTAGTAATCACCTTACCACGCTCCAAGTTATGTTGCCCAACATAACAGAAGGCGGGTCTCTGTCAAACATTCTTGATCAATGCATGGTTAGGATCAACTTTTCATCCCGTTTATTTGAATTATGATTGGGTACAACATTTTTTTTAGCTGCCAACAATTGACATATTTCATTAATTTTGGGCTCTTGTTTATGCTGCAGTATTGTGCGATGGGTCTTGGCTTAGTTGGATTGGATTTCCGTGGCCTGCTTCCACCAATTTTTGAAAAGTAATGTGTATTTAGATTGGAATTTAGCTATTGAAATTTATGACCGTACTGTAGCATTGTACTCATAGTGTTATTTGCCTTTTGCAGTGCGGTTCTAAATTTGTTCTCAAAGAACATGAATACAGCGGTTGAAAACTTTCAGGTAGTGCAATTTTTTGCAACCTGTATAGATGTGGACGTCCTTTTTAGTTCTTCACTGAGTAAAAAACTGAATACACTATACCATGGAGTTCTTTGCCCATGCTGTGTAGCAGCTGTCTACATGAAATATAAACTTTGTTTATTTTTCTATTGTATGCTTCTTGCTCTTTTGAATCAAGTTATTAGTCTATGACAATCACACTAAGAATACGTTCTACAATTCCAGGTTGTTTTGGATTCGCACCGCTGGGTTCCAATGCCATCTGTTGGCTTTGTAGCAAATGGAGTTGTGGATGAGACTTCGGATGATGTGACTCCGCCTTCTGTTTTAATGGAACATCCACCTCTTGCAGTGTTTGTTAATGGTAATTTTGAATAGCTAAATTTCGGATCCTGCTCTGTTCATCCTCACATATTGACTTTGCCTAAACATGTTTGCACTTATTAATGCCTAAAAATTGATAAATCATGTTTTCAAATTCTTTTGTGCAGGTGTTTCAGCTGCAATGAATGAGTTAAGACCATGTGCTCCATTGAGCTTGAAAAATGTCCTTGCTCAGGAGGTAGTCAAGGGGCTACAAGCAGTCTCTGATTCCCTAGTTAGATACAATGCCATGCGGATGCTTCGTGGCAATGAATCTTCTCTTTTCCTTGCACTCTGCCATGCATTTGTCGAGGTTTGGCTCTATTTCCTATTGTTGATAACTGGTTTTGAATCTGATTTGAAAAATAGTATGTTACTTTTGCACACAGAACCTGAGTGTGGTGTTAAATGGGCAAGGGCATGCTCTGATAATTTCGTTTTCATATCAAAGAGGGCTCACATCTAATATTTCATCTCAGATTGTATTTCCTTATTGTGCGGCATGTTTTGGCCGATGTTACCCCAATGGAACAACACTGATCACAGATTGCCGGAGCACATTAGCCTCTCTCACCCAGCTATTGACTGTACCAGTGAGAGCTAATAGTTCAGGGATCAGCATTGACCGGCGACAGTCAGGAGGCATTGAGAGGAAGCAGTCAGCAGGAAGCATTGACCGGACCCAGTCAGGAGGCCTCGAACGAAAGCAATCCATTGAGAGTATCGGGTCGGCCATCACCGACAATGGGCTTCCACCAGGTGGACCAGGACCAGAGGTCAATAGTGATACAGGAACCCCAGCATCCTCACTTCAGGCTGATGCGCAAACAAGTCCGCCATCAAACAGGTAGTTAGATTGCTAACTGAATCTGCTAAAGTTTTCACCAGGGGCTTGGTATCTTCAGCCTCGGAGGAGGCTGCCTCAAAATTCTGTTCTCCGTGAGTTCTTGGTTTTATATTTTTTACTAGCTCCTAGCCCTACAATGCATACAAGCGTATCCTGTCACCTGATATTCTGTATCATTAATTGTACAACACTGGATACACCAGTATTTTTTAGCTGTTCATTATTAGCTCATACCTGATATCTGGATGTTGTAATGTGTTCATACCTGAATAATATTTAATGTTTTTGCGGTGTAGCTGGTTTCCCATGTGTTTTATCTAGCGGATTATAAATTGCCGTTGATGAGTTCTCATGGATAAGTATTGCTATTCCCATTGCCAACCAGCTCTAGATTGCAAGAAAAGAGGGCATAGAGTGCAAGCAAAGTGTCAAATGAATAAAGTAAAGAACAGCAACGTCAAGGGGAAAGATCACTGAAAGACGTGCCTCGGCCGGTGGCAATGCATGCGGCTGCCCATGCCGTTGCTCATCTCATCTCCTTATCCTATCACCAGCGAATCAACAATGCAAACAAACGGTGGCATTTCTTCAGCAACGGAATGGCGCAGCATAAAGAAAGCACGAGGTTATATAGAGTCGACGGACACGGACCCTATGAAGTAATGCCCATACGTTGGGATCAATGACATGTGAGAAGTTCTCTATCCCACATAGCATTGACCTCATTACCTCGATCGACCTGATCCAGAATAGACTATGTCCTATTTGATTTCGCTTATAAGCAATTTATCAGTCAAAATATGCGATAATTTCATCAAACGTCTTGCTTATTTTTGCTTCTCTTGATCGCGGTTTTAGAGATTTGAATTACGAGAAGCGAAAAGTGAGAAAATCTTTGTTTGAATTATAATCTAAGCGTGGCTGAGAGAATCGTTCCTAAACAGGGTCTATGCTATTTCTGATTCTCTTGGTCAAGCTTTGCTTGTAAGCAACACGGATATTTTCTCACTTCTCGCTATCAAATCTTCAGCAATAGAAGCAGCGGCCAACAGAGTGACAAGTACTCCCGTTAGTTTAAAATATTGACATCACTGAATTTTAATGACATACCATTTATCTTATATAATAAATTTATTCAAATATTTAAAATTATTAGCTTTACTTTAAATATCTATGATAATAATATTTTAATATTTATTACATTTTTTTAAAAAACAAATAACCAAAGTTAATATCAAAATGAGCTATCTCCATATGGGAAAAAGTAATACTCCATCCGTTCCAGATATAAGCTTCTAGATTTGGTCAAAGTCAAAATCAATCAACTTTGACTTGTAATATTTAGAAAATTTAAATAATTTATAATATAAAAAATTATATATTATGAAAATTTGTTTCATTAAAAATCTAATAACACTATCTATATACGATAAAACATCATTATTTTTTATTACTAATAGTCAAAATTAAAGAAATTTTACTTTGACTAAATTTAAAAATGATTATAAGAGTATTTAGGATCAGAGTTAGGCCCGACTTTTAAGCTTTTAGAAAAATTAGCTGGTGAAATTTAGATTTTGGCTTTTGTAACGTACATTTAGGCTCTATTTGTTTCAGTTTTTTAGGCTGACTTTTTCAGCTGAAAAGCTAGAACAAACAAATTTCTGAAAAACTGGCTTTTGAAATGCTGAAAAGCTAGCTTTTGAGGAAATGAATTAAAAGCTGAAAAGCTCACCTAGAACTGCTTTCTGGCTTTTGGTGTGCAGAGAAACCAAGTATATATTGCAAAAGCCAACAGTCACTACTACATCAGCCAGCTTTTCAACTAGCCATCAGCTAGCTTTTATAAAAGCTCAAAAGCTCTAGCTTAAACAAAAAGACATTTAGCTTTTCTGTATATTAAAAGCTGAAAAAATAGGCCTCAGTTAACTTTTTCGCTTTTAATTTATTTACACAAAAGTTAACTTTTCAACATTTTAAAAATGAGCTTTTTAAAAAGTTTCAGCTTTTCAATTTTTAACTTTTAGCTGAAAAAGTAAGCTAAAACAAAAAGTTCCTTACTGAGACTCTATAAATTGTTGCCACTGAAATTACGAGATTGGACAAGTTCACGGTTAGCAATCAACGCGGTGGGCCCAGTCCAAGTTCCGTTCCCTCTTCGGGACCAATAAAAGGCGAGAAAAATCCGAGCCTGCTCGGCACCTCCTCTGACCCCTATCACGCAACTTCACCAGGAGGCCCCTACGCCCCCTCCGTATTTACGGCTCCGCCACTCCCCGCCGCCGCCGCCGCCAGCCGTGGGGATGGGAGGAACGCATTTCCCCGGCGACGAGGACGTTGCCCGCGACGCGGCCGTAGGTGGGGACGTCAATCCCCGCGACGTCGGCAAGCTGGAGCACGGGTGAGCCCCCTTCCTCCCGTTTTCTCCTGTTCCTTCCTTCCTTCCTCCCGACGGGAATTTGGGCGTGCTTCTCTTGCCTGGGCTCGAATTCGTCCCGGGGTGGCTCTTCGGCCGCTGATTTTGCTGGGCGGCGGATTTTGTCCACGCGTAATTTGGGTTTTGTTCCGTGGCCAGTTCAATCTCATGGGGAATTATCTTGCGTGCTGCTTTGCAGGTGCGAGCATTACCGGCGGAGGTGCAAGATCGTGGCGCCGTGCTGCGGCCAGGTGTTCCCTTGCCGCCATTGCCACAACGACGCGACGGTACGCTTGCACTTTTTCTCCCGGTGTGAACCATAGTTGTGTTCGTGCCGCGACTTTGTTCATGCAGAAGGCGACCTACCTGTTCCGCTTGCGCCCTGTAGAGTTTTATCCCTGGAAGGCACCGATGCGCTCAAATTAGCTAGTTCAGTACCAGGCTACCAGCATGTAGTTTTGTCTGTTGCAAGTGGAAGACCTAGGCTTAGTTCACTAATTTATGACAGTTTAGTTATATTTGCTGATTCCTCAACGATTAATGGGTAGTTGGGTTTGCACATCTCAATCTCCTCCTTTGGTTCAACTTGTCCCCATGTGCAATTTAATGGATGTAATATCTGTCAGAGTATAGTCAATGTTTTCCTAAATGGTAAATGGTAGTTAGATGGTGACCCACCATTTAGTGTTTTTTTTTCAGTTGAAATGGGAGTTTAAACCGGTTTAATCAAGGTCAAAACGGGAATAAACGGATTAAAAACGGCCTAAACTGGGACCCTCCGTTTACCGACTAAACGGGTTTAAATGGCCATTTAGACCCGTTTAGGTGAACATTGGTATAGTTTGGGCAGCATAAATGTAGATTCATGAGAAATATGCAAGCATCTTATGATCTCAATAGATTAAAGTAAGATATACACAAATTGCAATATTGAAACTAGATAGATAAAATTTGAATTTGGATGTCCCTTTGGGAGCAACTGTGTATTATTGATTTCTTGTATTATATGGAGTGTGTTAAGCGAGCACACTGTTTTAACTGAACTATTGGTGGCATTGCCCTCGTTGTAGGCTTCTGGAGATCGGCATACAATATCCCGCCAGGATGTTGAAAAAGTAAACCCCTTATTCATTTCTCTTGTTTGTACAATTAGTTGACTTTATTATGTTAATGAAAATTGACTTCATTCATTCAGGTAGTATGCCTACTCTGTGATACAGAACAGCCGGTATGACTTGAATTGCCATATTCTTTATCTGGTTTTTATGCCATATGAATGTGTTGTTATGATTCAAGAAACTTGATCCTGTTGCTTAGGTGTCACAAGTGTGTGTTAGATGTGGAGTCAATATGGGCGAGTATTTCTGTGATATATGCAAGTTTTATGATGATGATGTAAGTTTAAATTTTATTTTCCTTTTGTTATGTGCTTTGAATCGTTCTATTGAACTAATTCATTTCTCCTTTTACAGATAGAGAAAGGACAGTACCATTGCTCTGATTGTGGCATATGCAGGTGGGCATGAAAATATATTTTCAGGCAATACATAATTAAGCGAAGCTTTAATATCTTATCCTGCATCTACCTGATTGTACCAGGATTGGTGGCAAGGAAAATTACTTTCACTGTGTGAAGTGTGGTATGTTTTGTTTGCATCAGTACTGTATTAATACTACACTGAATAATCTGCATGGTAGAATGTCAAAGTTATTCTTTTAGTGGGCAACTTCTTATCAGCTTCCTTCTTGCATTTGTTTTCTGCTTAGTTAGCACTGCATTGTTGATATAGAATGTTTTTTAAAACATGAGTCAGAAAAACTCAATTCTTGTACACAATTGGATAAGTTAGATAGTTTTTTTTCCCATCCATTTCTTCTTTTTTTTTTTGTTGTAATTTTGTGCAGTCTCTTTTTTTGGTTCTCCAGTACAGTTCCTTTTCTACAATGCCTTTTTCTTACTCAAATTTGGTGTAGTAGAGGCCTCCCTGTATTGTATTCCAAAGAAAAATAAGTAGTACGAGTTCAGTCATTTCTCTTAGTGCTCTGTGACCCCCAAATGAAGTCTGCAGATTGCCCTAATATGCAGCATTGAGACAACCATCTAGGGTTAATCAACAAAGATAGGGCATCTAGTGAAATTCATATGTGTGTACACCAAGAGGCAGGGGTCTACCTAGTCTGAAATGGGAAGAAGCAATAAAGAGATTTTGCTCCATTGTGGTTAAAAAAAAATATCTTTGGATCAGACCACATGTTAATTAACAATCCAAATGTGCCTGAACCACAGCCTACAATCCTCTTTTACGTTTTAATGTTATATCCTCGTTCCTGTGGCTCTTATTGGATTTCATATCTATCTAGCTTACCATCAGTCTGGTAATAGAAAACTAAGAAAAGCCTTTGTTGTTGTTGGAACTGAAAGGGAACCCAAATAACTTTCTGTTTTATTGATTCGCTGGTAAAATTATAGTAGGCTAATATTTATTTTCTATAATACTTGTATATCATTTTATCACTATTTTTTGTGCAATAAACAGGCTCTTGCTATGTTGTTGCTCTGCGTGATAACCATCAATGTGTGGAGAACTCAATGAGACAAAATTGTCCAATCTGTCACGAGGTAACCTCTATGACTTGCACTGTTTCTTTTTCCTTGAACTATGTAGTAATAGTGGGACATTTGTCTGCAGTATCTATTTGATTCACTACAAGGAACAAGAGTTCTTAAATGTGGACACACGATGCATATGGAATGCTTTTCGGATATGTTGCTGCATAACAAGTAAATCCCTATACCTGTTTAATTTGTAGGCATGTTGATACTCCATTATTATTTCTTTGGGGGGCAGTAGTATTTATTGTAACTTGTTTCGGCCTTTTGATGCTACAGATACACTTGCCCAATATGCTCGAAGACAGCTCTCAACATGTCCCATCACTGGGAACAGTTGGATCAAGAGGTACCCTGTCATTTCTAGTGAGAACAGCTTGAGGCTTTAGTATTGATTAGACAAGAAATGACTTACTCCACAGAAAAAAAAAGTGTTAGGCGCTAAGCGAGCGGTGACCTACCACCTAGCACTTAAGCATGCTTAGGCGTGCGTAAGTGTTTTCCTAACCACTAGGTATTATTTACATGCTGTCTAATAAAATGAGGTTGAAAGGAAAAAGAAACATAAAAAAAGAGAAATCTGCCATCTACTGGCCCATTAAACTGTGGCTGGCTCATCAGCCCTCCTGCCCTCGTATTGCCCCTCCTGGCTGAATTGACCACAGACAGGCAGCCGCCGTTGCCTGCCCTCCTCCCCTCCCTCTATCAGATGTGGCCCCATGGTGTGGCATGGTGGGGTGTTGCATCTGCCTGCGGGAATGCAGTGTGGCAGGGAGGCGGAGGCGTGAGCGGCAGCAGCATGGCAGAGTGGCACCGCTCAGGTACCGCCTATACCCAAGGCGGAGTGGTGGCTTTCCACTCCACACTTTAGCGCGTGGAAGCGAGTGCATAATGGCACTTTTTTATTCATGGGACTTGACAAATATATTTTGTGATGCTGTGATGTTCTGAGATGATGTATTCAGTGATTTCTTTTGGTGCATGCTGAGTGAATAATGGTTTGTGTCTTGTTATTTTGTAGATCGAAGCAACAATCATGCCTCATGTATATCGTTACAAGGTATCTTATTTTCTTTCCTGACTCAGCTGTGCAGTCCAACTCATAGCTGGCTTAGTTACTGCCCATGACAAGCTTAACACATTCACACAATAATAAGTTTACAAATTACATCACCACTGGTAGCATCTGTATGACCTCCTTAGAGGCTTACAGTACTTTTTTTGCTTATTTCCAACAATTCAGTTATTTAAGTGAAATAAGCATCACAAGGAATATGCTCACTTATATTGTCTTTCCTATTATATTGAGTCTAACAACTGAAGGAGATTTGAGTATATTATTGATATGCCAATTGATTTGATCTTAATGTTTCCCTCCTTGTGGTACAATGTGCAGGTTTGGGTACTTTGCAATGACTGCAACAAAGTCTCAGAAGTGAACTTCCATGTGATTGGCCACAAGTGCAGCCACTGCAACTCATACAACACCAGATCAACGTCGCGGCCTGCAGATTCATCAGGAAGCAATTCAGACTCATCCGATAATAACCTGTAGAGAATTCGTTACTCTGGTTTACACCTGGTATACAAAGCCAGTGCCTGGACCATACAGAAGAGAAGGAACATTGTCCGGATACGTGCCTCGACTCCCATCTGTCTTGCATACCATTTTATCAAGATTCAATTTATTCATTGGATCTTCATCTGCTGCTGGAACTTTCAGTTATCGCATTACCGCCTCTATCTTGGAGAGCAGCATTGCCATCTTTTAAACCTCCACCGCAGCTGTGACTGTATCACCGTGTGTGAACTGTGAAACCTGCCATATGTTGCTAAGGATTTGAATCTTGATAATATAATCGTTTTTATCAAACATGGGTATCCCTGAGCTTCTGTTGTTTTGTGCTTGGACTGTCTCTGACTAGCTTTCGTGTTCAGTAAATTAGAATGAATGAATGATGATCTGCTCTCTGCATATTGAACTCGAATGAGGGCACTGAATATAGAGTTTGCTTTCCCGATATCTACTTGGGGTGCATCAGCGTGCATCCTCATGGCATC
Source organism: Zoysia japonica (assembly GCA_001602275.1). Lineage (NCBI taxonomy): Eukaryota > Viridiplantae > Streptophyta > Magnoliopsida > Poales > Poaceae > Zoysia > Zoysia japonica. The sequence continues at coordinate 1,157,928 of BCLF01000038.1, forward strand.
ATTGATCAAATGTGTCCGAAAACACTCGATGAACTTTTCAAGATATATGTAAACTCACTACTTCCTCTGTTTTTAAATGTCGTCATTGATTTTTACAATTAATTTTATTTGTTTATTTAAAAAATTTGTGCAATGTGCAAAATTTTAAGTTGTGATTCAAATAACTCTAATGATAAATTAAATTATTTTAAAATATATAAAATTTATTAATTTTTTTAATAAAATAAATAGTTAAAGTTAAATTTTAAAAACAACAGCCAAATCAATTAAAAAATGGAGAGATTAAGCAGACGGCAATCGCCGCAATTTCTCCGGCGTGTCCACCCTCCACCGCACGGTGGTGCGGGTGCGGCCGGCGCTGGCAAGGCAGCAACCACCACCGGGGACCGGACATCTGCGCCCGTGACGCACAGTTCGCACAGGATGGTCAACTTCGGAATGGACAATCGCTGCCGTTCGTTCGCAGGTGGACAGACGGCTTCGAATTTCCGCGGCCTTGCCCGCGGTGTCCTTCGTCTCACGCCGCGCCACCGCCGCCGCTGCTCATCTCCGCCGGACTCGGCTTCAGCAAGCTCGAGCCTTCCTCTCCATCTCCATGGTAACTGCGCCTTCCACCGTTCTCTGTTCGTTCATTCGCACGCCACTCCGATGAGGCAGCCGGCAGCTTCACCGGAAGGTCCGGAATGTCAATCAGGATCCGCCAGCCCCGCTGTTTCTTGGTTCCCTCACCTCAAATCCCTCACCACTAACTCTCGTGAACGATCGCGGTGCGTCCAACAGCTCATGCAGTGGCGAACTGCGGACTCCATTTTCTCGCTTGGCCCCTTCAGCGCACCGAGGTGAGACGGCGGTTTTGCTGGAGGGTGAAACGGAGTGCGCGCTTGTTGCTCGCGGAATTGCGCGCCTGCGCCATGGCGCCTGACGAATCGTTATATTTCCCCGACGGATTCCCTATTGACATATGAACCATGCGTGTAACGTCCGTATTAGAAAATGATTTGGACATCTTGAACCTGCTATCAGCGACGGTGTGTTTGTATTGATTTCTTTTCTTTCCTTCTTTTCTCAGGGCCTACTGCTGATGTCCGTTGCCCAGGTTGTAGCTTGCCGAATCCGGATGGACTTGAAAGTTTTCGCCAAAGACATGGTATCTACTGCAGAAGAGGCCCCAAATTAACATGAAAGATGTTTTATAAGTTCATGCCATAAACCTAGTAATACACCCAACCTGATTTTCTTGATTGTTTCCCTTTCGTTCATGTTTCAGTTGGCTTAGTTAGGCTGTATGTTACTAGTACTTATCGGAAGAAAGCCATTTTTTTCTTGAGGTAAACAAGGTGCTTATTTTGTAGCATCACTGTAAGGTAGGGAAATCACCTAACTTCAGAGATACTAACATTAGAGAAAAGGGTGCTTGGTGATATTGTTACTTTCTCTCCCTTTGTGTATCCATGCTAGAGCCTAGGGATGCAAATAGTTATCGATGGGTAGTTGTGGGTCTGCATCCTAATATATTTATCTGATGAATTTATGAAGGTTGGGTAGATTTATAGTTCATTTGAGAATTTTTGAATTGTGGCCGACCCAAAAATCAGGAAACATGCATCCCTACTACAGCCTTTGCAAAGTAGGAGTAACAAACAATTACAAAGAATATATGTTAGGAGAACCACTCAACTTGCAAGAGGTATGCAACTATGCGTCCTGCGTTCCGTACAACATGCATATCTTTTTTCTACAGAAAACCGTATATCTCGCACCGTGTTGCCTATCTTTGAGTGCTTTTTAAAGGAGTGGCATCTGGATGAAGTCAAGAAAGACGCACCAGTGGCCGCATCGATTACTGTAGCACCACGCCGCACGTTGATGCTAAAGTATTCTTTGACAGGATGATGTATTGCTACTTTGACGTACAGCAACATGCTAGATGCTGAGGGAACCATCATCCTGCCGAGGCGTCGCTTTACACAATTCGTCACAGAATCAATCCATCAAAGTCACTGGTACCGATCCTCCTCTCAGTGTCAACAATTGTACAATCTTTCATATTATTCTTCTTTTTCGTTTCTTGTACACCATACTAGTGCACTGTCACCATGCTTTTATTTAGCGACTCTGTATATATCAATATAAACTCCGAAATTTTGACCATGAACTAAGTATAAACCATATCTGGAAGCTTCATGATCACTCTACTAAGTTTCATGGATTTGAAATGCTTCAGTTTTGTCGGCAGTTGTTGCTGTATAGGTATTACTATGTTCCCAATGCCTTTCATCTTATCCTTGCCAACACATGCTTCTGTCTCAGATATGCATATGGAGATGGAGAGATGCAATCCTCTTTGATCAAAATGTGGCTCTGAATATATCATGCTTCTTTCACCAAAAACATTGTGCATCTTGAAAGAACAAAGGAAAGCTAGAAGCATCCAAATCAACACGGCTCACCAAAAGAGGATTCTCTGCAGGTGAAGGTGAAAGGGTGATAGAGTCATAGTAGACCTCATCTCGTAGTTAGGAATTAGGATAGAGTCATAGGCATCAACTAGCGCTGATTGACATGTTCAATTTGGAATTTAAATCTATAAAATGGGAAGGTTTTGATATGTTAGGATCTACACGTGCCAAAACTGTTCCTGTTTTGGTTTGAGCTAAGGAGGTTTTTAAATCTATAGAAGATTTACCTTCGTAGGTACTAGACCACTTGCACGAATGGGATAGCTCAGACCAAGGATAAGGTCCTTGTAGGGTTAGGTCTTGTGAAACACATGGTAAAGAATCATATGCATCACTAGGTTTGAAATGTACTACCACACGTTAACATTGTTCTGTTCAAGACCAAGACACTATGCAATTCATTTCCTTTTTGTGAACACACAAAAACTTTGCGTGTCATTTTTATAGTAGAGTGACTCAAGATGAGCTGATAGTGTTTACAAAATTATAAGAGCATGAGGCCATAGAGCACTTCATCTGATCAAAACTTGTATTTTTTGATAGGAACATTCAACTAGTAATGCGGCAAGCGGTGGTTGCTCTCACCCCTTACTAATTTTCTTCAAGTGAAATGATGCACAATAAGGTTCAAGAGCCGCAAATGCTAACATCTTTCTTGCAGGAGCCACAAGTGACCCTTGAGAAGCTGGGGAGTCAATAACTAAGCAACGCGGAGAGGAATCAATGGATTCTGGAGCAGTGGAGATTGCTCTACAGCACACTAGCTTTTTCTCTCTCCTTCCTCTCTTTTTCCAGGTGAGAGCTATCAAGGCAACGTATGGGATAATGATGTCTCTATCCAAATATCCCTTCTTCCATGCTTGTGCTGGATGTTTGCGTCATGTATAAGAAAAATGAAAAAAAGAGAGAAAGATCAGATAATATCGGACTTTCTTCAGATGCTTGTAGCATCATACATGTAGGTGGCTACTGTGCTACAGCATCTTTTGATCTAACCTTCATATCTTTAGCTGTAGAAGTGTTTTGTAGGGAAGGGTTCAGTGAGAATATGAAAAAGCAAAGATTGCACCGTCGGATTGTGGCATCGCAATGCCTCATATCTGATAAGGTCAGGTTGGTTTACAAAGCAGAAGCGGCTCAATCTGCTGAGAAAAGCCGCAGTCAAGTTGGTTAGATTCTGTGCCACAGATAAGGTCGGTCAGTGCTGGCTATTTGGATTCTATACTGAAACCTGAGGGCATTGATCCCTAGTTCCTTCGAAACCAGCTTGTTCAGATGGTCAGAATTGGTTCCATGTGTCGTATGACAAAGCATTGGCCGTACTATACTCGTATTCTCCTTCATTGTCAGCACTGTTCACCCCTATGACAGACGCATTTTCTGCAAAGTTGTGTTGGGAGCAGTGGCATCTATGGTATTTTTTCAGGGTGAGGTAGGCATGCACTTTGGCTGTGGTAAGTGGAGAAAGCAGCTTATAACTTCATTGCTACAATTGAAATTCAGTGAAAAGGATGTGTAGTTTCAATCAGTATGTGACTTGACTTATGAGATGTATTTGATTAATTGAGAGAAGCCAGGAAACTTTGGCAGTCATTGGGGAATTTGAAATTGTATCTGATTTTCTATTGACATCGGAATAAGAACGTACTGCAAGTGTGCAACCATCACAAATCATCCATCACCGTTTGTGCTCTGGTGCTCTTTAGTTCACATGTTGTATTCATCAAACAGAAAGAACTCTGCGGCGTGGCAGCCCAGGAGTGGCATCTTACCAGGAGAAAAATGGATGGGTAAACGTTTACCATACGATACAAAGAATTTCAATGTGCACTAGCTCAGTGATCCTGATGAGAAGATTACATTTTTTATATGTTTATCAACTTGGGATTTATATAATTGCTAGTTAGGTGTTACTAGAAGTCTAGCTATCTAGAAGCTTAAAATTGTAGCGAGTTTACACAAATTAACGGGATGAATGTTGAGCAAAATCAAACACATGACCCTTATAAGGAACCTGTAGGTTAGAACCAGTTCTAATATAACTAACCATGGTCTGGAAAAGTTTTTGAAGATGCTTCTCAGTACGATCTGCTAAGATGCCATGTGACACTTGTTTCTGCCTGGTATAACTAACAACGCATGATATGGGAATGGTTTTGAAGATGCTTCTCAGCACGATCTCTGAGATGCCATGCGACATTTGTATTTGCCTAGCAAAAATAGATAGGTAAAAGTAAAACTAATCTATATATAGTAACTTCGGAAATTCCCAAAAACCGAAGTTATCGATGGCTGACCACAATATCTTGGATGCGATCTAGAAAGACAGACAGGTGGCCTCTGCACCCCTGAAACAGCGAGATGCCTACCTCAGTAGCTAACGGCACAGCCAAATCATGTCAACCGATTCTTTCTTCTCACTTCATTAATTCTTCAATTAATTTTATAGGTAGATTAAATGTTCAATTTATTTTTATGTGATCAATTTTAATTGCTTTTTATTAAGTGATGTATAAAATAAAGCCCTTGTTCAGTCGATATCTCTGGAATCTGTCTACTGGAAGGCATAGCTAGAACTATAGCTAGTATTGGGAAATATGGCAATGAAGTATATGCGCCAGAACCACCTCAAAAACGATGGACATCTCACCTAAGATGGATTTCGAGTGATATTGAACAACAATACCTAAATATTACAACACAAGTGATATTATAAAATATAAAAACCGCTTAAAGTTTTACAATAAGTTCAATTTCTTATAAAGAAGGAGCTGAAAACAGTTTTTTTTATAAATGGGGCGGAGGCGAATGACACATACGACGGTTTCTTTATTTTGAGACATGTCTCGCCCTAAGACATGCTTCAATCCTCCCGATCGGAGTTCGGTGAGGAGGAAACCGGTTCACAGGAGCAGTTCGTAGCAGCCTCACCTTCACACTCTTTGGTCGCAACAGCTACACCAGCTACCTGCAGGAAGAGTTACACACAACAAAAAAGAAAATCAATAAACCGTGAGTACTAATTACTCAGTAAGACTTACTCGTCAAAAATAGCTAACTGCAGCCGACTTCTAAGCATGAGAGGCTGGCTCAAAGGGATGACCATTTGCATAAAATATAACACTATTAGTGGATCTTTACTTTCAACTTTTAGCGGCAATTTAAGTCCATGGAAATGTAGATTTAATTTACACTATAAACTAGAGCAAGCATGTTTGCCAAGTAATTACCTATAACTAAGCAAACAAATCATATTATTATTGTTATTAGTCCAGTTGTTACTGCGACATGACGTAGTGAACAAGCGGTACTCGTTACTGTGAGGGGCATCGATTATAATCGATTTACTGTGAGGGGCATCGATTATAATCGATTTACGCCAGCTGAGAAAACCCAAGTAGCACGATGTACGCACACTCCTAAAGAGTCACGTATGGCAACCTTTCACGTCGATATCATAGAGGTCGGTCCGGTTCTCACTCCTCTCGAGTGCACATCCTCCACGTGATACCACACATCCGGGCTATCCGTGGTTAGCCCGTGTACCCTTCCAATATCATCACCAAAAGAGGAGTGAGTTGTCGTCCAACCACTACGATAGTCGAGTTATGTCGGTTTACTAGACCCATTTCGCTAGCATGCTCTTGGTACGTTCAAACTTACTCAACAAGGCCACACTTAAATCGGTTTTTAACTGATACAGACAGCGCTACCACTCTCCGGCCACGAGTCCACAAGGGAAACGTGCCTCTGTGCCCTCCTATTTCTTGCCCGTTCTCAGGTTTAAAAATTGTGATAAGGCGACCGGGCTAGCAGCTTATATCTCGCGAGTGAGGTTTTTCATTCATTCGACTTCTACCGGTAAAAAGAAGACTTAGCTTAGCTCTACGTCGAGTTACCTATACCAATATACACTAAACATGGGAATGGGGCACTATAATGCATTCTATGGTTTTCAAATAATTTCTACGACCTAATGCGCAATACAATAAGCATATAATACATAGTGATAAAATAAAAGAGTTTAAAATAGGGTAAATGCATCGGGGCTTGCCTTCAGCTCGCTGAGGTCTAGCGCAAACAAGAGACTGATCTTCAGCGGTGAACAACTCCGGAGCAACTAAAGCAAGTTGTTGACCTTCTTCGACGATTCCTAAATGCATGATGTTCTTAATTAACTAACAGAGCTATTTCTAGAGCAGAAAATGCAATTTTAAAAGTTCTAAAATATTCTACATATTTCGAAGATTCCAACATATATTATTTGTAATTTTTGGAGCTAAAATGAATTTTCTACTATTTTTGGAAGATAATACTAATTTCTAGACAACTAATAATTGATTTCGTAAAATAGATAACAATTTTCAGCCCACTGGGCCGTACTCGCGTACGGCTGGCCCACGGAAAAACTGGGCCACTTCGGCTTGGCCCAAGACGGGTGGCAGGCCACTGAGGCCAGTGGGCCTCGAGCGCGTGGGGCGCTTGGCCTAGGCGGCGGGGCGCAGCCCCCGCCCCTGGCTCGCACGGCGC
>BCLF01000038.1:1165357-1215332 GCA_001602275.1 Zoysia japonica
GGCGCGCAGGGCGCCCAGGCTTAGCCATGGCGTGGCGGCTGCTAGTGCGGCTCGCCAGTGCCGCTTTCTGGCGTCGGCTCTGAGGGGCCGTGTCCCGAAAATGATCTACGCCGCGAGGGAAGCTTGGGGTGGGGTCGGATGGTGGTGACCCTCACCGGAGAGCGCCGACGACGGAAGGCAACGGCGGCGTGACTTCGACGATGGCGTGCGAGCAGCTCAGTCAACGAAACACAAATGTTTCTTCACCACCAGCTTCATCGGAGCGAGTAGAAGCCCGACGTCAAGGTTTTCATCAATGAGGAGGGGCAGAAAGGGCTTGTCCATGGTGAGGTCTTCGGGTTTCGATGGCTCCTATGGATGGAACCTCAAAATCCTGCCGGAACTCCTCACGATTTGCTCAAACGTCGTGACCTGGAGGTGCATGAGCTTGTGAATAGCATTCAACTGCGAGGAATTAAGAGAACCTCGTCGGAGCTTACCGGATTTGGGGAAGACACGACGGTCGGTTTGATGTAGCTCGATTTGGGGAAAACTTCAAATCGAAGCGGCTCGGCGTGGTGGAGGAGGAGATGGTTGTTTGTAGGGCTAGAGGACGGGGTGACGCTGCTTCCCGACGAGGGACAGAGGCCGGGGAGGGCTCAGAGGATGGGTCTCGAGAGAGCTCGAGTGAGAGTGAAGTGAGGGAGAGAGCAGAGCGAGTGAGGAGGGCCGGGAGTACTACTCGCGCGTTAGATGGAGTGGGACACCTCCTCGGCTCGGTGGCGCGCATGCCGCTAGGAGGCGCGAGGCGAGGGCGCGTGGGCGTGCGTGCTGGCCGTGCGTGGTTGGAGAGTAGGAAGAAAGAGAGATAGTGAGGCTGACAGGTGGGTCCTGCGGAGATTTTTCTTTTTCCCCGGATTTCCCCTGAACAGAACTGCTCTCTATTTTTAGTCCGAGATGCACACTTTTCGAGCTCCAAAAATTTTTAAATTTGGTAGGAGGGTAAAAATTTTATAAAGGAACAACTTTCATTTTGGGGTCAACCTTAAAATCGAAATAAATAATTTTCTATTTAATTTCAAAGACAGGCAATATGTAGAGTAAAATCAATTATTTGGGACCTTTAAACCTCAAATAATTTTTTTTCCAAAAACCTCTAAAATTCAAGTGGTTGCAAGAACTTTCAAGAGAGAGAGTTTTGTTTCACAATATTTCATTGAAAATTTTGAACTCACATTTTGAATTTCAAACTTAAATTTGGGACTAACTTGAATCTGGGTTTAAATTCCTTCGAGCTCGGATTTTCAGGAATTTTGAATTCGAATGGAGCGCCTTATTATTCGTAAATATGAAGTGTTATAGTATTCTTAAAAATTATATCATTGAAAGCTCATCTGTGCGATCGATACATTCACTAATTATATCTTATATTGAACCCTCATATATTGGGGCATGGGGCGATTTGCATACATATGAAATTCTTTGTAGGTCAACCCAAAACTAATAATGCCAATACATATGTTCTTTGGGGCCCTATATTGAAAACGATGCATTATCCAATCAGCTACTGAATACTGATGATCTCATGCATGCATACAACCATCCTTTTTCCGCAAATCGATGGGCAAACTACTGTACTTTACTTTTTGTATCCAAATCGACATCCATCACAAGATGGGGTTCTCTAATTATTTTAATATATCATCCAATAAGTCAAATATGTGTCACTGTATGGTCTTAATCTTTGGTCTATAGCCACCCCAACTTGCTATTGCTATACCAGCTTGTAGATTCCTGAATTGGAATATTTTTGTTTCTTCTTTTTTCTTTTATTTCCAGAAATCACTAGCTAGATCGTACTGGTCCCTTCGAAAGTACACTCGCTTGTTCTTACTGGCACCGGACCCGGAACCATTGAGGAAGCCCTCACTTTCCAACTCTATAAAAGGCAGCCCCTTTGCCCCCAAACCATCCAACAACACACTCATCTACGTCCAAAACACACAAGCTTGAGAGACAGAGATAGCTGAAGTGCTAGAGAGAGAAGCTTGAGAGAGATAGAGAGATCAGAGCTTCATTAGAGATCGCCGGTGCAACACCCAAGAACTCACCAAGAAGCTGAGGAAATGGCGGACCGCGTGATGCAGATAGCGTCGGAGCGGGCGGTGGTGGTGTTCACCAAGAGCTCCTGCTGCATGTGCCACACGGTGACCCAGCTCCTGGCCGACCTCGCCGTGAATGCGCTGGTGCACGAGCTGGACAGCGACCCCAGGGGCAAGGAGATGGAGGGGGCACTGCTCCAGATGCTCGGCGGCAGGGGCCCCGCCGTGCCAGCCGCCTTCATAGGCGGCAGGCTCGTCGGCGGCACCAACAATGTCATGTCGCTGCACCTCGCCGGCGAGCTCAGGCCCATGCTCACCAATGCCGGCGCGCTCTGGGTGTAGACCGAGCTACGTAAGTACTCGTACGTGACGGGCATGCATGTACGCATGCATGCGCGTGGGAAAAATAAAAAGGAGAGAGTAACAAGGGTTAATGCGTATGTGTGTGTCGAGAGGGCAGTTTTTTTCGGTCCAGTTCTTCAGTGTCCTGACTCCTGACAGGAATAAGAGGGCAAACTCTAGCTTGCTAGTAGCTTCAAGTTCAATGCCTTTTCGTAGGCTGCAGCTTGTAGCTTGTGAGCTAGAGAAATGGCCTCTGTAATTTTGCCCCTTTTTCTTTATGTTTTGTTCTAACTTTGCATCAGTGTACTGATCCATCGCCCTTTTTCCATGGGCTTATAAATCCATACATGTATGGGATTAATATATATTTTTGAGTATGATCTTGTGTAAGCATGGATTTGTCTGTGTGTTTTTTTTTGTGAGATGAACTATAAGGCCGGGTGACTATTTTTTTTTTTGCGCCGAGTTCATGAGTTATAAGGTTGTAGAAGTGATGATGTAGCTGATCCTTGCTCTGTTTGCTTCACGCATTCATGTTATGGCAATCTTTCTGGAAACATTTAATTTGATATTGCTGGTTAAGATATTAAGCTAGGTATGCCATATCATTTTAGCTTTTTAGAAGAAAATATGAGTATATGTAGTTCTTTCCCTTTGGAACGGTTCAAATGGTTAGTGATATTTCATAAAAAATGGTGAGTTCCATGGCCGACACATGTTGGTACCAGCATTGCAATGCAAATATTGAATAGGATTTTAACTTCAAAATGAAGGGATCATTCTACATGGTGAACAGCTTCTTCTTCTACCAATAACAAGAGGCAAGTAATGGTAAATGTGCAGATCGACATATAATATATAACCATATTTCTTTTGAATTATGTCCTCTGCAGTAAAACGCATTACAATCAAAGTCAACTGAAAAAGCTTAACATGTAAGCACTAGATATGGTACGAAGAAAAAGGTAAAAAAAAGTGTGAAAAGTGATATTATAGAATCCTTGATTCTAGTATAAATCGTTTATGATAGATGCATAATGTTTACTTCTTGTTTCGCCTGATCACAGATGCCTAAAGTGCACTCCACTAGATAGTGGAACTAAAATAAAGTTCAGGAGCAAGATATATAAATCTCTCTGTTATGTTGGATCAGATAGTAATAATTATTTTGCCCACTAAGTAAGAATCAAGTATGATATGTGCGTGATGATAACACTATGATTTTATAATCATTTTCACATCATGTTGTAATGCAATTCTAGTCAAATCAGTTGAATAGTTAGCGCACCTAATAACTCTAGCATTAGAAAACAAATAATTTTTTACTACAACTAATAATTTAGATAGATCTCCTGAACGTTGGATATATATATAGAGTCAATCAACATGTGCACATGCATGGGATTATATATTGAGATCGATCTCGGATCGCGTCATCGCACGCCCACTGTAGCCTCGCTATCGTGATGAGAGAGAGAGAGAGAGAGAGAGATGCCTTTAGCTACTTGGTGAGGGCTCATAGCGTTCGCATCAATGACTTTATTTTTTTTTATTCCAGAACCAAAATGGTGATCAATCCAACCACAAGGTGTAGCCTGGTGTGTGCCACATTGTGCACTATGATAGGCCAAACACGATCTCATATAGATCACCTTTGTTATTTTGACTTTTATATTTTATTTTTCTTTATTTTCTTTACATGTAATTTCTAAGTTGATTCTATGCTTACATGTGACGACTCGTTCATCAAGGGTACTGATAGTGAAATGGTACAAATACCTAATTGGGTGGTGTTTGGATATATGGAAATGAGAGGTGAGATAGGGATTGGAAATTGAATGAATGGTTGAGATTTAGTGAGAGAGATGAATGAAAGGAAGATCTTCTATTTCCATTTCCCTTTTCCAATCCCTTCCACATTTCCAGGTTTCCAAACGCACCTTGGTGTGCTGTGTTACGTGCATGTACGATTGATTCCATGTCTTAGACTTTTGTATGAATATCGCTATCAATGATCATCTCCATGGCTTTTCCCTTTTCAAATTTAAATTTTAAATGTATGTACTAATATTATCAATTACGTGAAGAGAACCAAAATGAATTCCAACACCATATAATAATACACGTCAACAAAAGCCTGGTCAGATTGTTTGCTATTCTTGGAAAATAGGGACATATTTGACTGATTTTATTTGGATCAGTAATATCATACCTATCACTGAAAATTTGTAATCCCATATATGCCACTATGAATGAGTTTTTAAATTAAGTTAGGTGTGGCTAGATGTATAAGGATTTATTACTCTTGTGATTAATTAAAATAATGTAAATAACAGTTATTTCGATGAGAAAGACTTTATTGCCTTTAGATACCATGAAACATTAGATATTCCAACTTAGGAAAGGCTGACTACTTCTAATGGTACTTGGCATATATATGCATTATCTGGAGAGCTGAATATGTATGTATTTCACTTTCAATAGTGATTTCATCTTTATGTTTTCAAATACGAAAATATTTGTAAATTTAAAGTCATGGAATTACTGCTAAACATATTGAATTCAATAATGCTTTTGTACGTTGCTCTAGCCTTGAAAAAAAAATGCCGGATTCACATCCTATCCTAAACTGCAGGGGTATGTTTCATACTTTGGAAGGATTCCATATGTTTGTTTTATTTTTTCTCAAGTGGTAGGAAGAAAACGTATCCCAATATTCCTCACATATCTTTTAAGCCCCATTACTTTTTTAAAATGTTATATTCTATATATATCCTATATATATATGCAAGTATGCTACCAACTTTATCAAATGAATATGGACATATGCATGCATGTATGGAAAACACAACTGCAATAAAAATTTCCGGCCGGTGCAGATACATCATGCAACTGTTCATACCAATTTCATGTTAGACGTGTTATACCAATTTCATGTCAGGATGTCATAAATACAACATATGCAACTGCTGATTAATATGAACGAATGAACATTTTATGTTTTTGGGCCAAAGATATACCTACAAATCCTGTATAAAAATTGATCAACTTTACTGAAGAAAACCAAACAAAAGAGTAATGAATTGCGCAAGCTTGCAACGCGGCCGCGCCACACTGATTACATGATAAAGCAGAATGCTGAGTTCATGACAGAGACAGATTATGCTTCATTTTGAACGTGGAAAGCACACGTCGAAGATTCTAATGCTCGCTCGCTCTCTCTCTCTCTCTCTCTCTCTCTCTCTCTATAAAGAGGGCCTCGATCAAGCTCTGCATTCGCAAATCGCAATCCACACAACCACAACAAGAAAGCACCTGTCTCTCTCTCATTAGATTAACTTAGAAGCTAGGTACCACACCATCCATCCGATCATGGCGGAGAGAGTGGCGACGCTTTCGACGGAGAAGCCGGTGGTGATCTTCACGAGGAGCCAGTGCCCGATGTGCCACTCGGTGCTGAGCCTCTTCTCCGACCTCAGCGTGAGCGCGGCAGTGCACGAGCTCGACTGGGACCCTCAGGGCCACGAGATGGAGCGGGAGCTCGCCCGTCGCCTCGGCCGCTCGCCGCCCGTCCCCGCCGTCTTCATCGGCGGACAGCTCGTCGGCTCCACAGACAGGGTCATGTCGCTGCATCTCGCCGGAAAGCTCGTGCCCATGCTCATGGCTGCCGGCGCCATGTGGGTCTGAAATGAATCCGTCGCCATCTCTACGATGCATTCATCCGTACAACGGCGACCACAGTGCAATCACTACTAATCATAATTTTGTTCGGTTTATATATAAAGTTGCACCTTCTTGCAGGGCACTAAATTTTGAGCTAGTGTGTGCTCATCAGCCTCACAACTATGAAGTACTATGGAGTACCTTTCTAGACCGAGCTGTTCCTAGCATATACGGGACTTCCAAACAAGTTTATGCATATGATGTATAAAAGTTTTGTTTTGCCGCTAAAATGCTGTGAACGACAAGTCCGTATTATCTTTTGATTCTAAACGGACATGTAACCCGCCCTTTCTGGTTCTTCCTCAATATTTATTAATGACATATATAATACTTTGAGCTACGTAAAATTAACATGTATTTATTGTTCTTGGATTGTGAAATTGATTAAGGTATTGCTTTGCTCTGAAAAAGAAATTTGAAAGTCCAATAATTACAAATGATGCTAGTGTTCTGCTCGTACTGAGTCTGAAAACTTCTTCTCATTCTCCATTTCAAGAAATTTGATGCGTCTGGTCCCACTTCTTTTGCATGTTTTTATTCTTTCACCACTTTCTCATTTGATGATTGGAGTACTATATATGCGTATGCTGTCGTTCATGAGCTACAACAGAAAAACAAGGTGAAATAAAGTGCACGCTACAAAATTTATAAACTCGATAGAGAAACTGCCGGTTAATTAATTAGTGTATGGTACACAGTAACAGTGCTTTTGATTCGTGATCAGACGAAAATGAAACTGTTCAGCATCTGTTGACTTCATGCCTGTATGGAGGTGGTCAAGGGGCTGAGCTGTTTATGGCCTGAATTGATGTGCATTTTGGTGATCTCTATATTTATATTCGAGTTTTGCTAAGGTAAATCATTTCCTCTTAGGAGATGAAACTCCGAATTATTTTGAACCGTCGAATTTTTGAAGAAAAAAAAAGTTCGTGTGATGTCTCTGACGAAATTTCTTTCGATGGTTCAATTTCTTTCCCCATGATGGTGTTTATTTCCAAAATAGTTACTTACCTAAAATGCAACACATGCAATTTTTCATATTGATTCTTTTTCAATTTAAATATTATAATAATTATTAATTACTTTAGTGCTTTTACCCCTAGAATGTAAAAGAAAAAAACCATTTTCTTCTCGAGATTCATGTAAATGAATGGCTCACGTCTCATTTGGATCTACGGTAGAATTTGCCTTATATGCCGTCGTGTTGCTATGCCTCAGGTGATTCGTTATGTGTGCTTGTTGTAGTGTTGCTGATCCTGGTTCGACTTTCTTCTTTATTAAAGAAATATGCAGTTGTGCTGCACATTTGAGAAAAAAAATAGTTTGCTTTGTCTTTTTTTTTTTATTATATCATCCCTAGATCTAGACAACAACATTATCTTTCAAGAGGGTTAAGATAATGTTCCTAATTCGAAATATGCCGGTGATTAAGAAGAACTTTCTTGAAATTATTTCACCTTTGAAAGGAATCATATTTTGCTTTGTAATACGCTAACCTCTGTTGTTATATCACCAGCCATGCATCACATTTGCTTGAAACTTTTACAGTGATGACACATCAAAATCAAATGTATAAGATGGGAATAAATAAATAAAAAAGAATAAAGCCCAATTTACTTATATCAAGTATAGCCAAAGTTCAAATAACCCCATAAACTATGTTTTGATTTATTTTACTCTGCTAAAACATGATTTTAAGTCAATTTACCTCCTCATTATTTTTTATCTTTTTTATTTTTCAATACACAAGCATAATCTTAAGATCAAACTTTACGAAATGATAAAGCATACACATATTTTTAAAATGGTTATAATTTTTTTATTATTTTTATAGGGAAAGTAAATTTAATAGTAAATTAATCTTTAGAATATAAAATATATGCGAAATAGTGGTAAAAATTTAAGACGTATTTTTTTAATATATGTTATAATGTGCTTTATCATTTTATAAAGTTTTATCTTAAGATTTAAGATTATGCTTGTGTACGAAGAATTAAAAAAAATAAATTATATGAGAGGATAAATTGATTCAAAATCATGTTTTAATGAGGGATAAAATAAAGTAAAACATAGATTAGGTGGTTGTTTGAACTTTATTCTCAAAAGAAAGAACGGAAAGTTGATGATAAGGCCAGTCGGCTAAGGTCATACTGGTTCACGTTTGAAGTCCGGTGGCGGCGCCTCAAATCTATATGCAAGTCCGCTGGCGGCGCCTCAAATCTTATATGCAGGTCCGACTCCGATAACGGCGCCTCAAATCCGCTAAGGTCATACTGATTCACGATCGATTTGAAGCCGGCGCAGCTCAATCTGCTCCGAGAAGCCGCGAACAAGGCAGATGGCCGGCCAGATTCGTTCCCAATCCCTGCCACAGAGATAAGGCGTCGAGTCGGTAGTGAGCTGATGAGGGCTAGCTACCTGCTGCCGCCTCGATCGAATCGTTCCTGGTTCCATCCTTGGAACCAACCTGACGAGGCGATTCGATCGCCGCTGGCTCCTTCGAAACACTAACCTGCTGATCGAAATGGAATAGCTTCCGTCCGATGTCGTGTGACGAAGCTGGCGTACGTACGCGCTGTATTCTTCCTCGACGTCGTCGTCGTTGTCGGTGCCGTTCCTGCTCTGACCGACGCATCTCTGTTCTCTGCTCGAGCTGCGACATCTGTGTCACTATATATCCAGGGTTTAGGGTTTAACATATAACTAAACATGCCTGGGAGCTTCTTTTCTGTAATCCTCGGCTTTGTACATCTCTTGTCAGATGTAGTGGCCGGAACTTTTGTTCTATTATCTTAAAAAAAACATATACCTAAACATGGTCTGGGAAAGTTTTTGAAGATGCTTCTCAGTACGATCTGCTAAGATGTCATGTATAACTAAACAACGCGTGATATGGGAATGGTTTGAAGATGCTTCTCAGCACGATCTCTGAGATGCCATGCGACACTTGTTTTTGCCTAGTAAAAATAGTTAGGTAGTAAAACTAATTAATCTATATATAGTAACTAAAGAAATTCCCAAAACCGCAAAGTTATCGATGGCTGACCACAAAATCTTGAATGCGATCTAAAACGAAGATAGATTACCTGATGAAATTTATTCTGATCTATCTTCTTGGCTGAACTGATCTATCTACCATTGGCTTATCCGACGAGACCATGTTGTTTGCACATTACAGACAGGTGGCCTCTGCACTTTGACTGCAACGGCGAGATGCCTACGAGGTACTAGCTAACGGCACAGCCAAATCATGTCAACCGATTCTTTCTTCTCGCTTCATTTCTTCAATTAATTTTGTGGGTAGATTAAATGATCAATTTATTCTTATTTTATCAATTTCAATTGCGTTTTATTAAGAAAGTGACGTACAAAATAATTAAAGTACTGGTTGAGTCCACATCTCTGCAGAGTCTGTATAGGGAAATCTGGAATTGACATATACAATCAAAATGCATCCCAAACGGTTCATTACTCGACTAATTTCTAGGCATATAGAGTTCATGTTATGTAGTGCCGGCACTACACACGCCGAGGCCGCACCAGGGAGGCGGCCAGCGGCCCTGTTAGAGTATAAGTGAAATACCTATCTTTTCCTATCAGCTTAAGCTTTTAGTGTCAACTGGTTGGTGCATGCAACTCAATATAGTATTAGCTAGAGGTTTCGAGTTCAAATTCTAGTGAACACGATTTATCAAAATAAATTGTAGCTTACTCCTATATTTCACGTTTGCGCCTTACATCTTCCCTTATTCTTCTCCAATCTTACCTCCTCACCATAGCGTAGTCGGGGCGCTGCTGTTTTGGGCCCCAACGCCCTTGACAGTTCAAT
Organism: Zoysia japonica; assembly: GCA_001602275.1. Taxonomy (NCBI): domain Eukaryota; kingdom Viridiplantae; phylum Streptophyta; class Magnoliopsida; order Poales; family Poaceae; genus Zoysia; species Zoysia japonica. The sequence continues at coordinate 1,175,333 of BCLF01000038.1, forward strand.
AATTAGATCAAGACTAGCCATTTCAAAAATGAACCCTTATATATCGGGGCGGCACGATATGCATACATATGAAAATCTTTGTAGGTCAACCCAAGAATAATAATGCCAATACATATGCTCTTTCGGGCCCGATATTGAAAAAGATGGTCGACGATGCACTATCCAATCACCTACTGAATACTGATCTCATGCATGCACACAGCCATCCTTTTTCAGCAAATCGATGGGCAAACTACTGAACTGTATCCAAATCGGCATCTATCGATCGGGTACCCAAATTCTTTTAATATATCATCCAAGAAAGTCAAATATCTATCACTGTATGGTCTTATTCTTTGGCTGTAGCTATCCCAACTTACTAGTATTGCTACACCAGCTTGTAGATTCCTGAATTGGAATTCCTTTTTATTTCCAGAAATCACTAGCTAGATCGTACTGGCCCCTTCGAAAGTACACTCGCTTGTTCTTACTGGCACCGGACCAGGAACCATTGAAGAGGCCCTCACTTTCCAACTCTATAAAAGGCAGCCACACCTTTGCTCCCAAACCATCCACCAACACACTCATCTACGTCCAAAACACACAAGCTTGAGAGAGAGAGAGAGAGAGAGAGAGAGTGCTAGAGAGAGAGAGATCAGAGCTTAGTTATATTAGAGATCGCCGGTGCAATAATCAAGAACTCACCAAGAAGCTGAGCAAATGGCAGACCGCGTGATGCAGATAGCGTCGGAGCGGGCTGTAGTGGTGTTCACGAAGAACTCCTGCTGCATGTGCCACACGGTGACCCAGCTCATGGCCGACCTCGCCGTGAACGCGCTGGTACACGAGCTGGACAGCGACCCCAGGGGCAAGGAGATGGAGCGGGCACTGCTCAACATGCTCGGCGGCAGGGGCCCCGCCGTGCCAGCCGCCTTCATCGGCGGCAGGCTCGTCGGCGGCACCAACAATGTCATGTCGCTGCACCTCGCCGGCGAGCTCAGGCCCATGCTCACCAACGCCGGCGCGCTCTGGGTGTAGACCGAGCTACGTAAGTACTTGCATGCATGTATGCATGCATGCGCGCGGGAAAAATAAAAAGGAGAGATGAGTAACAAGGGTTAATGTGTGTGTGTGTGTCAAGAGGGCAGGTTTTTCCGGTCCTGTTCTTCAGTGTCCTGACAGGAATAAGAGGGCTGGGCTGTAGCTTGGATTGAAGTAAAGGCCGGTACTATATTACCATTATCTTAAAAAAAAGGAATAAGAGGGCAATCTCTAGCTTGCTAGTAGCTTCAAGTTCAATGCCTTGTCGTAGGCTGCTTGTAGCTTGTGATCAGCTAGAGAAATGGCCTATGTAATTTTGCCTCTTTTTCTTTATGTTTTGTTCTAACTTTGCATCGGTGTACTGATCCATCGCCCTTTTTCCATGGGCTTATAAATCCATACATGTATGAGATTAATATATATTTTTGAGTATGATCTTGTGTGGCATGGATTTGTCAGATTTTTTTTGTGAGACGAACTATAAGGCCCGGTGACTTTTTTTTTTTTTCTACGAGTTCATGAGTTATAAGGTTGTAGAAGTGATGATGTAGCTGATCCTTGCTCTGTTTGCTTCACGCATTCATGTTATGGCAATCTTTCTGGAAACATTTAATTTGATATTGCTGGTTAAGATATGAAGCTAGGTATGCCATATCATTTTAGCTTTTTAGAAGAAAATATGAGTATATATAGTTCTTTCCCTTTGGAACGGTTCAAATGGTGAGTGATATTTCATAAAAAAAAATGGTGAGTTCCATGGCCTACACATGTTGGTACCAGGATTGCAATGCAAATATTGAATAGGCTTTTAACTTGAAAATGAAGGGATCATTCTACATGGTGAACAGCTTCTTCTTCTTCCAATAACAAGTGGCCAGTAATATTGGTAAATGTGCAGACATACAATATATAACCATATTTCTTTTGAATTATGTCCTCTGCAGTAAAACGCATTACAATCAAAGTCCACTGAAAAAGCTTAACATGTAAGCACTAGATATGGTACGAAGAAAAAGGTAAAAAATAGTCAAACTGAAGGATGAAAAGTGATATTATAGAATCCTTGATTCTATTATAAATCGTTTATGATAGATGCATAATGTTTACTTCTTGTTTCGCCTGATCACACATATGCCTAAAGTGCACTCCACTAGATAGTGGAACTAAAATTAAGTTCAGGAGCAAGATATGTAAATCTCTCTGTTATGTTGGATCAGATAGTAATAATTATTATGCCCACTAAGTAAGAATCAAGTATGATACCATTCATGCGCGATGATAACACCATGATTTATAATCATTTTCACATCATGTTGTAATGCAATTCTAGTCAAATCAATTGAATAATTAACGCAGCTAATAACTCTAGAATTAGAAAACAAATACTTTTTTTACTACAACTAATAATTTAGATAGATCTCCTGAACATTGGATATATATAGAGTCAATCAACATGTGCACATGGGATAATATATTGAGATCGATCTCGGATCGCAGCATCGCATGCCCACTGTAACCTCGCTATCGTGATGGGAAAATTGTGCTTTTTTTTGGGGGGGTGGGGAGGGGGGGGGGGATGCCTTTAGCTACTTGGTTCTTTATTCCAGGACCAAAATGGTGTGTGTAGATGAGAGAAATCCAACCACAAGGCGTAGCCTGTTGTGTGCCACATTGTGCACCATGATAGACCAAACATGATATCTCATATAGAATCACTTTGTTATTGTGACTTTTATTTTTATTTTTCTTTATTTTCTTTACATGTAGTTTCTAAGTTGATTCTATGCTTACATGTGACGACTCCTTCATCAAGGGCACTGATAGTGAAATGGCACAAATACCTAATTGGTGTGTCACTACCACATATTGACACAAAGAACACACTATCATTAGTGATGGTTTATAAAAAGCCGTCGCTAATGACACATTAGTGACGGCTGTGATTTTACATGTCACTGATATATGCGGATCACGAAGTATTAAGGACGCGTAATACAAGCCCGTCGCTGATGACAAACATTAGAGATGGCTGTTTCCAGCCAGTCGCTGAAGATGCACATTAGAGACAGCTGTTTTCCGCCTGTCACTGATAAAGTCTCATCAAAGACAGTTGTAAGTTACCCGTCACTGATAACTGTCATCAGAGACGGCTTTGGTTGTGAGACTATAAATAGATTCAGAGTCTGTTGTTTAAATGTTCTCCAGTAATCGTTCTAAACAGAGAGGAAAAATTTTCTGTTTGCTGTAATTTTCCCTTCCCAAGGTTCTGTGCATGTATCAATGGAAAAGATAAAGAAAAAGAAGTGCAAGGAAAAGAAACAGGTGTACTATTTGATTATTCCCTTTCTGATGTGAATAAGAAAGATCCTGACGAGATTTGAGATGGAAACAGCATGCTGAAACAAATTCTCTTTAGCCTTGCCTGATACTAGTGTTTGATTAATCACTTTCTGATGTGAATAAGAAAGATCATGACGAGATTTGACAGGTGGAAACAACATACTGAAAAGATGAGAAGAAAGGCTAGCATTTTGTTCATCAAGTTTCCTTCGTGTCAACTCTGCATAAAAGTTTTCTTCGTGTCATCGTAATTGCTAGCAAATCAAGGGGAACTGTCTCTTTATCAAGGGGAGCTGCCTCTTTATCCAGCAAACCAGTATCAAGGGCTCTGAGCCGTCGTAATTGCTAGCAAATCGTAAACAGGGCAGCATGGTTTTTATTTTTTATAAAAAATAAAATAAAAATTCCTGAAAGCAGAGACAGAGTTCGAACTCTGAACCCCTCTAGATCGTATATAATAGGATTCTTAAATCTGCTAACGTATCAGCAGCACTTCTTTAGCCTTTCGACCTCTTTTCTTTTACCTTCCCTCTCTCGCAATCCGAACCCAGGTGCCGCCAGCCCGCCACCTCTGATCCAAGGCAGTCCGAACCCTAGCAGCAACCTCCGCCACCTCTGATCCAAGGCAGTCCGAACCCTAGCAGCAACCTCCGCCATCTCTGCTCCAAAAAGAATCACGAGCCTGCCTGTACTCGATCCTCGTCCTGCTCAGTTCTCTAGCCCTTTCTCCGCAATGGTGCAGTAGTTTATGGAACACAGTAACACTAGTTTGCTCTTGTCGTGATCAGAGGAAAATGAAACAGTTCAGCATCTGTCAATGTTTTCCATGGTTGGTCTGCAACAACGTTTCTTGTCCAACAGCCGGTTGTATTGGTATTGCTGATCCTCTTGGACTTCTTAGTATAGAGATGTGCTTCAGCAGCGTGTTTGAGAGAAAACAGTTCGCTTTTTTGTCGTTTCTGTATTATGTTTTCATCATCCCTAGCCAACAACAATATCTTTCAAGTGGGTTAAGATAATATTCCTAATTCGAAAGATCTCGGCGATTAACAAAAACTTTCTTGAAAATTATTTAACCTTTGAAACAATACAAAAATTTTCTTTGTAATAAGCTAACCTAACACAATCTATTGTTGTATCACGTATATGCACCATTCACCGGCCATCACATTTGCTAGAAACTTTTACAGTGATGACACATCGAAATCATCATGTAAAAGTCGGGAATAAACAAAGAAAAGAAAGGAAAGTGGTGATAAGGCCAGTCGGCTAAGGTCATACTGGTTCACGATTTGAAGTCTCAATGGCGGCGCCTCAAATCTAATACCGCTATATACGTACTCTCTCTGTTTTTAAAATGATGTCGCTGTTGACTTCAAATCTCAACTTTAATCATTCGTCTTATTCAAAAATTAGTTCAAATGTGTAAAATTTTGAACTCTGTTTCAAATATATTTGATGATAGTGCAAATTATAACAAATTATATAAAATTTATCATAATTTTTTGAATAAAACGAATGCTCAAAGTTGATATTTGAAGTCAACAGTGACATCAATTTAAGAACAGAAAGAGTAAGTCTGACGGTGGCTTCTCAAATCCCTAAGGGGTCATACTGGTTCACGATTTGAAGCCGGCGCAGCTCAATCTGCTGCGAGAAGCCACGAACAAGGCAGATGGCCGGCCAGATTCGTTCCCAATCCCTGCCACAGAGATAAGGCGGCGAGTCGGATGAGCCTTTTTTTTTTTGGAACCAAATCTAGCTACACGTTTGCGTTGCTTGGTAACTTTAACTTTCTTTGACATATATCATATTAAAAGTCACATATATCAGCTACATATGGTCCTATCTGGCCATCCCAACTTGCTACTCAGTTGAGTTGATAGATTCCTGATATGGAACAATATTTTTTTTTTCTAGAAACAGCCAGATCTATCAGATCACTGATCATCAGTGGCTCAATGGAACTTGGTCTGTTCCAAGTACAAACCCCCTGTTCTTAATTACCTGCACTGGACCCGTTAAGGAATCCCTAGACACTTGCCGATCCTATAAAAGGCAGCCACCCTATACTTCCAAACCATCACCCATACACACTCATCGACGTCCAAAACACAGAAGCCTCTTTCATCAAAAGGATAAAAACACGCATAAGTTTGAGAGAGCGAGAGAGAGAGAGAGAGAGAGAGAGAAGAGCTTTGGGATCAGTGCAAACCAATAGCGTTAGGAGAAGCAAATGGCGGACCGGGTGACAAAGCTGGCGTCAGAGCGGGCGGTGGTGGTGTTCACCAAGAGCTCCTGCTGCATGTGCCACACGGTGACCCAGCTCATGGCCGACCTCGGCGTCAACGCGCTGGTGCACGAGCTGGACAGCGACCCCAGCGGAAAGGAGATGGAGCGCGCGCTGCTCAAGATGCTCGGCGGCCAGGGCGGCTCCGCCGTGCCGGCCGTCTTCATCGGCGGCAGGCTCGTCGGCAGCACCAGCAAGGTCACGTCGCTCCACCTCGCCGGCGAGCTCGTGCCCATGCTCAAGAGCGCCGGCGCGCTCTGGTTGTAGACGCCAGATTGGGAGCAGGCGCCGTCAAGCTCGTATGCTTCACGTCTTTAAGTAACGTCTGCGTGCATGGCACTGTGTCCTTGCATGCATGCGTGCGCGGGAAATAAAGAGATCGAAGAGTACATTGCAGTCAAGAAGACAGGTTTTTCGAGTCCTGTTCTTCAGAGTTTTGACAGAAATAAGGCTGATCATCACATCACTAGCATGCTATAGTGAGCCAGAGAGATGCACGGCCCTATGTAATGTTCCAACCGTTTTCTTGCTAACGGCGCCCTAACTTCAAGTTCAAACTTAAGTTTTCAATGGTTATGTGCACTAAAATAATGGAGTTCAGTTTACTTATTATTTTCAAATGTTACGCTTCAGACAAACTGTCATTCATTCACACACACAAAGTTATTTGTTCGAGGACGACGACTTAAATCCATCCGCGTGTAAACCACAAATGAAAGGGTTTCACACAGATTAAGATGGAAAAATCATCAGTACTAGAATGCACTGGTCTCAAATAATCAGAATCCCCATGTGGTTTATCAAGCTTATGTATATATTGGTTTTACTAAAAATAATATTAAAGATTTCTTTGTGAAAAGGTTATCCAATATAATCCTTCTTTTTCCAATAGCCATGTAGGCCAAATATATTAAAAATGGTGTCAAGATATGTGTGTACTCTCTCCGTTCTTAAATTGATGTCGCCGTTGACTTTTACAATCAACTTGGACCATTCATCTTATTAAAAAATTTGTTTGAATATGTAAAAATTTTAAGCTGTGATTCAAATAACTTTAATGATAAATCAAATTATATCAAAATATATGAAATTTATCAAAAAAATTTGAAGAAAATGAATGGTCAAAGTTGAATTTAGAAGTCAACGGTGACATCAATTAAAGGACAGAGGGAGTATCTGATATGTATAAAAGCAGCCCCTGCTTCTATTGATGTCAATAGGAACAATTACTTATATTCATGAAAGGATCGATCGAATAAAAAGGTAATACAGTCTACAATAAAGTATGGACAATCAACATTTGTTTAATTCTTGATCTAGACCTTTAAATCATTCGTTAATGTTCGCATAGTTTTTGTTCAGTGGCCATGGTTAATTACCACATTGTAGGTTCAAAGTACTTTCCACAAATGGAATTAAAGTTCAAAAGCCAGGTCTCTTTATTATGTTGGACCATATATTAACATTTTTATGCCCACTAACTAAGAATCATAAGGATCACATGGTCCATGGGCCCTGGTAACTATTAAGAATATGTACTCACTTGATTTTTAACATAAATTCATAGCGCGATGTTAATTAAATCATAGTAAAATTGTAAGATATGATTCCCACTATGGAAAGAAACAATTACTAAAGATCAGAATCCATTAGATTTTTGCCACTGGCTTCATTGAAGATAAAGAAAAATAGAAGGAAAATCTTAGCGGCAAACACATATGAATATATGCAACTTGTAATGGGATAGATCTTGTGAGTGACAGATGGATATAAAGACGATCAACGTGCATGCGTACACAGAAAGTATAATGTATTTCAATCGGTCTCGGATCGCTGCATCACACATATGAACTGATGTTCTTATACACTCAAAATATGAGAGAGAGAGAGACAGAGATGCCTCTAGCTACTTGGTGACTACTTTATCTTTTTCATTTGCATCAATGTCTTTGTTTTTTCAGATTTCTCAAGATCGAGCCAAGCAAATGTGTGGTCTGGTGTGTGTCACACTGTGGGCTATGAGATCTCAATTCCTATATGGTAGCTAGGTGGGGCGGCTCATGTTCTCCTCATGAGGAATCACTTTAGTTCTGACTTTTTCATGTCTTTTCTTTTCTCTTCTTGAAGAATATAAATTGATTCAATGCTAGTGTATGCGACGCCCCGTTTATCGGTAGGTACGATGCTGAGGTGGTACATATACCTGATTGTTGTGCAACGTGGATGTAATCAATTCACCAAGAGTATTACCGTCAATCATCATCAGCTTTTTGATTTTTTTTCCAAGCTCTTTAGGTGGAAAGTATGTGACTGTGTATGTTACACGCGTACAAACTGAATATGTAAACTCTAATTAAAACTAAACGAGTCCAATTGAAAAATCAAATTAAACTTGGACGCATATACATTTCACATCAAAGAAAAAAACTCAGATCAAGGGCTACTTAACCTAGGTAAGCTAAAAATATGGACAAATTTGACTTAAAAATAAAAATCCACTAAAATTTACAAAATTATATGTTAAACATGCCATTTAAATTATATATAGATGGTGCAATTAGGTACACCTATATTAATTTAAGGCAGAACAAAATTACATATAAGCTATATGTAATAGGTTTCATATGGAAGTTATCTGTTACATGCTCTCTATAATATTTGGAATAGGCATCCCTTTGATGGTCAAAGTTCAAAAGGACTCTTACAAGTAAATTATTAAAAAGAAAGGCAAAGACCTTGAGAGGTGTTTGATGTTTCAACACTTGAATGTCACAATACTACAATTGGGATACAAACGCACATCAAGACACAACTCCTTTTTCATTTTTGAGTTAAGAAAGCCATCCTAACTTTACGAATTCAATATCTAAAAGTATACTTATGCTGAAGTAACATTGAAACTTACACATCTCAAAAAGAAAAACATTGACGCACATTATATCAGCATCCAATGCTATCATATGTGGCCTTGGTCTCGAAAAAAGAAATGCAGATTCAAACCTGTTGACACCAAAAAATGGCCTCACCCGAGTGTTCGGTATAATGCCGGAGCCTCCGGTAAGCTCTCTCAGGTTTAGGCACTTTTGCCCACCGGAGTATCCGGCATGGTGCCGGACTGTCCGGTAGGCCTTCTCGGGTTTGGGCACTCGGCCACCGGAGTATTCGGCACTGTATCGGACTGTCCGATAAGCCCTCTCGGGTTCCGGTGTTTTGTACATCGGAATGTCCGGCACAGCCCCGGAGGGTCCGGCAGGCCCTCTCGGGTTCGCGAATTTACACGACGGAGCCTCCAGCGTCATACCGGAGACTCCGGTTACCGGAGTGTCCGGCACTTTGTCGAAAACTCCGGTAGTGTCGATTTAGAAATTTTAGCAGATCAATTCCAAATTCTTTCCTAATTTAGGTGATCTGTTGTCTTGCAAGAGAAGACTATCCCACCTCTATAAAACAGAGACCCATAGCCGGTTGAGAAGTATCTCAATCGATCAAACCATTTGCCTTTACACTTTGAGTTTCTCTAACCCTAATCCCCTCACTCGACCCCCGTTTGCTGTTCTTCCTTCGTCCTAGCGACGTTTGAGGACGATCCGGCTGGCCTGACCGAGCTCGGATCCACCCTAGGACAATCCTCCTCCGACGAGGTCCCTCCCAAGGCAGGATTTTCCAGGTGCTGCCCCAACCCGACGTTGAAGAGATGTCGACGTTCCCGCACACGGACATGTGAGCGGTGTGTCGGCCCGGACCCGATTCGGCGTCAACACACTTTTTGACGACTCCGTTGGGGACGAGTGATTCCGGCTGCACAAACCGAATCATCGTTTCCACCATGACCTCTGAGATCTCCACGACGAACATCGTCATGCCATCTTTGGAGGAGTTGCCCGAGGAGGTGCGCAAGATGTTCTTAGAACGCCAGAGAGCCTCTGAAGAGGCACGCAAAGCACGAGAGGAGCTGGAGCTGCAATAGTACTTGGCGTGTTTCAAGAAGGACCGCCAAGACGCGATCTCTGAAGTGAAGGAGCCCATTCTTCCAGCCGTCGACGACGACGCGGCCATGGGCGCTGCCAACGTAAGAACATCTTCGCGCCCTCCCGTTATTTTTGAAGACCTTTTATTATATCTTGACGACATGAAAAAGGTCTTAACAAATGATATGCAATACATGATCCAAGAAAACTTGTCTAAAGCTAAAAATGTTAGTATTGCATCATTATCTCATGTTGCATGTGTAGCTAGTACATCGGCACTTACTACCTCTAATGTAAAACATTATACGTATAGCATGTCGTTGAACTCGTTTAGTGAACAAACTAGTTTTCCACCACCTGTGCAAATCAATGCTTTAGTAATGTCTCCCACTAGCGTAGAGCCAATTACTAGCATCCCCAATCCGGCTACAAACCGATTGAGTGAATTGGTTAACTTTGTTCCTTCTTACCGTACCGTTGCATACAGCACACCGCACATCCTACCAAGCGGTACGGGAATCCCTCATGGCTCTGTCCCTAATGAAACATTTAGCGCCATGAAAGCAAACGCACATCCTCCACCATGGAGTACGTCTACTAGAGCTCCCATTGCTAACATAGAGGAGTGTATGGCGCGCGTTAAGGAGGACTTAAATAAATAATTTCGTAAGACGCTAGAAGTGGATCTTAAGGGGAGGGACCGAGTTTATCAAAAACCATACCTCGCGTATTTTGATTCGGTTCCATATCCCGTAGGATGGCGCGTTCTCGACTTTGTCAAATTCAATGGCGAAGATAGCAAAACCATTTGGGAACACATTAGTCAATATGTAGTACAATTAGGAGAAGCAGGTTTTAGTGAACCTTTAAAAGTACGTTTGTTTTCATTATCACTAACCGGAACCGCTTTCTCTTGGTTTTCGTCATTGTCTCCGGGCTCCATTTACACTTGAGAGTCATTAGAGCGTAAGTTTCATAATCATTTTTACTCCGAGGACAATGAATTAAAGTGGTCACATTTGACATTGGTTCGACAAAGAAAAGAGGAACCTATCGTTGACTATCTTCGGCGGTTTAGAGACGTTAAGAACTGATGCTTTAATTTGACCATTTCTGAAAAAGACGTAGCCGACCTAGCTTTTAATGGTTTACAGTCTCATCTTAGAGAAAAGTTGGAGGGGTACGATTTTTTCACACTCACTCACCTCCAACAAAGGGCTTCGGCTCAAGAGAGCCGAAGTAAAGAAATAAAACATAATTATAAGACCCGTCATAACATGCACGTCGTAGAATATGATTCGGATAGCGATGATGATTCTAATGATATTTTGGTTGTCGAGTTCGTTTGGCCATCTAAAGCCAAATCGTTTGCTTGTGATTCGCTTAAACCAGTTCACAAGAATCGGAAAGACGATGTAAAATACACTTTTGATGTAGCTAAGTGTGATAGAATATTTGATGAGCTGCATAAAGGTGGATACATTAGAATCGCATATACTTTACCTTCGACGAATGAGATTAAGCGCAGGGCATATTATAAATGGCATAACTCTTATTCTCATGCTACTAACGATTGTAATGTTTTCTGTCGACAGGTCTAATCGGTCTTTAATGAGGGACGATTAAGTCTTAAGGAGATGCAGATCGACAAGCACCCTTTCCCTGTCAACACTCTAGAGTTCAATCCCAAGGTGTTGATTCGGCCTCATCAAGCCGATACCACCAAGGAGAAGAACGTTGTCATCGGGGAGGAGATGCCTATTTCTCTAGATGAGAAAGAGGCTTCTAGGAAGGTGATGCTTGAGAAATCCCTCGAAGGTCAAGAATCGCTCAAGGTCACCATTTCAGGCTCTAGACCTGGGGGGCAAGTTCTACGGCCCAAGATGATAAAGCCAAAGAAACCGGAGGTGGGTAAGTGGAAGGTAAACCAAGGTAAAGCCATGGATCGAACGATGGGGCCCAAAAGCACCTTTAACCGTCTCATGGCTAAATATAAGAATCAAAAGACTGATTTGAATAATCGGTCTATGAAGCGACCAAAGTCGCCACCTAGGGGAGGCAGCCCACCTAGGAAGTAGATGAGGCCAATCATGAAAGCACATGGGCCCCCTCCTCCTTTTCCTTCACATGGCTTCGGAATGCCGCCACCATGGTTCCGTCCTATGCCTTGTCCACCGTTTCCGGTGTAGCATCCATACATGGGACCATGGATGCACGCGCCACCGATGGTCATGACACTGATGCCCATTCCGCCACTGCCATACCCACCGTTTCATGCGAGGTGGAACGGGCCGAGAGGAGATGTCTTCACGAGGCTCTCCAACCCTGCCCTGGATTGGACGAATTCTCGACCGATCAAAGCTCAAGGAGAGAGCGCCACCACCGCGTCTAAGCAAGAATGGCGCCCAAAGCAAGGTAATGAACCTGCTCCCTCCACTGTTGTTCATCAAGAGAATGCATCCGGTAGTGTCGTGAAAATCGGCACAACCGATGTCAAGATCAGAGAGGTTTTCACGGGACGGATCACTTTGGGTGATCCGGTCGGGAAAACTTCCCATGACCCTGAAGCTGGTAGCAGCAAGCTCCTCCAAATACATGCAACCGAGGTGGTGTCCGCCTGGCTTGACCCACACTCAAAAGTGGAAGCTCCAAAGGCTGTGCCTTCGAAAGATGCGAGAGGAGGAGGCAAAGAAAAAGAGGGACGAGCTCTTCAACGAGGTCAAGTCGATGGTCCCTCAAGGTAAGCAGTGGAGTGTTAAGAAGCCTGAAGCTTCTACTTCACCGGTGACGGAGGAAGCAAATGCTACTCTAAAGACACTCAGTTTGGCCGATGCCGTCGTGGGAAAGGACTCCACAGCACCCTCACCCACGAGAGACGTCGACATGTTCTAGTTCGACGACGACGATCTCTTGGACTACGAGCCTACGCCGCCTCAGGAATGTATGGACATTGACACCATTTGCTTATCCCTTTCCGATTATTCGCTTATAGAGGAAGAAGAAGTCATGGCACAATTCGACTTTGGGCCAAAAAGTGCTATCTTCGAAAAGCCCGAGGAATCGGAGAACCATTTGAAACCCCTCTATGTGAGAGGTCATATTAATGGTTCACCGATTTCTCGCATGCTTGTAGACGGCAGTGCTATTGTTAATCTGATGCCGCATTCTTTGTTTAAGAAGCTAGGTAAAACCGATGACGAGCTCATCTAAACCAACATGACTTTGAATGGTGTGGGAGGAGAAGACCTATCGAGGCTAAAGGGGTCGCTTCTATGGAACTCACCGTTGGAAGCAAGACCATGGCTACCGCTTTCTTTGTCGCCGATGTGTGCGGTAGTTATAGCTTGATCTTAGGGCGTGATTGGATTCATACCAATAGATGTGTTCCTTCTACCTTACACTAATTTTTGATACAATGAATTGGTGATGATGTAGAGGTGGTTCATGCGGATGCATCGGCTTGTGTTGCTATGGCTGAGTCATCTTCTTTGCCGCATGACGCCGTCAAGTGCTTGATCGGTTTAGACTTGACGGATTATGATTTTCTTAATATAACTTAGGATGGTTTTTGTACCGGTGAATGTAATGCCGATGGAGAATCGGCTCAACCATATAATATGATTTAATGAATTCTAATCTTGATTGCTTGCAAAAAAGAGTGGAACACTATCGTTCCAATACGAACGATATGTGCGAAATTATCGAGGAAATAGAGGATATGGATAAGTTAGGAGAAGGACTCACATTGGTCGATCCTCTTGAAGTGGTGAACCTTGGCAGCGATGATAATTTAAGACCAACTTATATAAATAAAATTTTGAAAGCCGATTATAAGTTGAAGCTAATCGGTTTACTAAAAGAATATGTGGATTGTTTTGCATGGTCCTATAATAAAATGCTCGGGTTGAGCCGCGAATTAGTCCCAATAAAATTTGATTTTAGACCTTTTAAGCAACCGATGGGGAGGTTTAACCCAAATATGCATGATCGGATTAAAGAAGAAATTAACCGATTAATTGATGCAAAATTCATAAGACCTTGCAGGTACGCGCAGTGGATAAACAACATCGTGTCGGTGGAAAAGAAGAACACCGGTAAGATTAGAGTTTGCATTGATTTCAGAAATTTAAATAGAGCTACTCCTAAAGATGAATATCCTATGCCCATAGCTGATATATTGATTAATGATGCCTCCGGCCATAGAGTTATTAGTTTTCTTGATGGTAATGCAGGATGCAACTAAATCTTCATGGCCGAAGAAGATATGTCTAAAACTGCTTTTAGATGTCCGAGTTTCGTAGGATTGTTTGAGTGGGTTGTTATGACTTTTGGATTAAAGAATGCGGGTGCCACATATCAAAGAGCTATGAACTTTATCTTTCATGATTTATTTGGTGTTATCATGGAGATTTACATAGATGATGTGGTGATCAAATCGGTCACTTTAGATTTTCACTTGGCCGATTTGCAACTTGCCTTAGACCGAATGCGTCATTTTGATTTGAAAATGAATCCACTCAAATGTGCTTTTGGTGTATCAGCCGAAAAGTTTTTAGGCTTCATAATTCACGAAAAGGGCATGGAGGTAGATCCTAAGAAGATAGAGCCAATTAGGAATGTGCAAGCGCCTACTTGCAAGAGAGAGTTGCAAAGCTTCTTAGGAAAAGTGAATTATTTAAGGCGATTCATTTTCAACTTGTCGAGAAAGATTAATGCATTCACTCCTATTCTTGGCTAAAGAATAAGGCCAAATTTACTTGGAGAGCAAAACAGCAAGAAGCTTTTGAGAAGATCAAAGAATACTTGTCTTCGCCACCGGTGCTTAGGGTGCCTAAGGGAGGAGTCTCTTTTCGTCTTTACGTAGCTGCGGAAGACGATGTAATTGGTGTTGTTTTTACACAAAAAACCGAAGAAAAGGAGTATGTGATTACGTATATGAGCCGATGGTTGATTGGTGCGGAAACAAGGTACACTCTCATCGAGAAACTATGTTTTTTCTTATATCATGCTTGCACCAAGTTGAGACACTATTTGTTATCTAGTACTTGTGTGGTTGCTTGTCAAACCGATGTTATTAAACATATGTTGCATAGGCTGATTTCTAGTGGTAGGCTTGTTAAATGGGCTTATGCATTGATTGAGTATGATTTGGCTTATGAGTCATTGAAATCTATGAAAAGCTAAATTGTCGCTAATTTCATTGTTGAACATCGAATTGATTTAGAACATGATCTAGATGTTGCTTACGTTACTTTTACCCTTTGGAAATTATATTTTGATGGATCGGTTTGTAAAGAGGGTCAAGGTGTTGGTGTGGTTTTAATATCTTCTCATGAGGCACGCTTTGAATTCTCGAACCAATTAGAGTACGATTGAACCAATAACCAAGCCGAATATGAAGCATTGTTGTTCGGTTTAGAGATGTTGAAGTCCATGGGGGTTAAGCATGTAGAGGCTTTCGGTGATTCGTTGTTAGTAGTGCAACAAATTTATGTAAATTTTCAATGCTTAGACGGATCATTGAGTGCTATCTTAGATAAGTGCCTAGACATCATTAGAAGAATGGATGAATTCAACATACATCATATGCCTAGGCTAGAAAACCGTGAGGCCAATTAGTTGGCTCAACAAGCATCGGGTTACAATGTTAGTAAAGAAAGATTTTCAGTTAATAAGAAACCGATGCTTGAGGTATTGGAGCTAGACCATTCGGATACTAGCACATCAAGCTGTGATGGTATCGAATCGCTTGATTGGAGATCACCCATAATTTCATATATTCGTAGTCCAACCCAAAGTGTGGATAGAAAGGTTCGGCATGTAGCTTTTAAATATACTTTGATTGATGGTGATTTATACTGCCGAACAGGAGATGATTTACTGTTGAAATGTTTGGGTGAGGATGAAGCCAAAGTGGCTATGGGAGAAGTTCATGAGGGCATTTGTGGTACACATCAATCGGCTTCAAAAATAAAATGGTTGCTAAGAAGAGATAGGTTCTATTGGCCAACCATGATTGCCGATTCTTATCGTTACTACAAGAGGTGTGAAGAGTGCTAAAAGTTTGGCAAAGTTCAATTGGCGCCCGCTGCTATGATGAACCTCATTATAAAACCGTGGCCATTTCGAGGATGAGAATTAGATTTTATAGGGCAAATACATCCTCCGTCTTCGAAGGGACACCGCTTCGTGTTAGTAGCAATGGATTACTTCACCAAATGGACCGAAGCGGTGGCTCTCAAGAACATGACGCACAAAGAGATAATCAAGTTCCTTACCGAGCATATTATTCAGAAATTCGGCCCATACCGCAAACTTTGACTACCGACTAAAGTACTTCCTTTACAACCGGTCATGTCAAAGAATTTGCCGAATCCTACAGGATTAAGGTACTCCATTCATCTCCATATTATGCTCAGGCCAATGGTCAGGTCGAGTCTAGTAATAAGACGTTAATTAGACTCATTAAGAAAAAGATAGAAGACCATCCAAAGAGGTGGCATGAAGTCTTATCGGAAGCTTTGTGGGCTCATCGGATATCTAGGCACGGTGCAACTAAGGTAACACCTTATGAGCTTGTGTATGGGCAAGAGGCCGTCTTACCCGTCGAGGTAAATCTAGGGTCTCTAAGATTAGCCAAACAAAATAATTTATCTATCGATAAGTATAGAGCTCTAATGCTAGACAGTATCGATGAAATCACCGATAAGCATTTGAATGTCTTGAAAGAAATTGAGAGAGACAAGGTTAGAGTTGCTAGAGCCTACAATAAGAAAGCGAAAGTTAAAATTTTTCAGGTGGGCAAATTGGTTTGGAAAACTATTCTGCCCGTAGGTTCAAGAAGCAACAAGTTCGGAAAATAGTCTCCTAGTTGGGAAGGGCTATACCGAATAGTAAAAATCATCGCCGAAAATGCATACATAGTGAAAAATATGAATGCAGAGTCATTGCTTAGGGCCCTTAATGATCGGTACTTGAAAAAGTATCACTCAAGTGTATGGCAAGAAGCTTAGAGGAAGAATAGCCAATATAAAGGATATCATCGCCAAGAATGGTGCAATGGCCGATGAGTTGAGAAAACCATCGCCTTTAGGTATTTTTGGGTGCTTAGAATGCTTTATGGCGTAGAGACTTCACTAAAAAGCAGGGGGCATATGTTGACACCCAAAAAATGGTCTCACCGGAGTGTTCGATACAATGTCGGAGCCTCCGGTAAGCCCTCTCGGGTTTAGGCACTTTCGCCCACCAGAGTGTCCGACATGGTGCCAGACTGTCCGGTAGACCTTCTCGGGTTTGGGCACTTGACCCACCGAAGTATTCGGCACTGTACCGGACTGTTCGATAAGCCCTCTTGGGTTCCGGTGTTTTGTACACCAGAATGTCCAGCACAGCGCCGAAGGGTCCGGCAAGCCCTCTCGGGTTCTTGGATTTACACGACGGAGCCTTCGATGTCATACTGGAGACTCCGGTTACCGGAGTGTGCCTCACTTTACCGAAAACTCCGGTATGTCGATTTAGAAAAGTTTTTAATAGATCAATTTCAAATTCTTTCCTAACTTAGATGATCTGTTACCTTGCGGGAGAAGACCATCCCACCTCTATAAAATAAAGGCCCATGGCCGGTTGAGAGGTATCCCAATCGATCAAACTATTTGCCTTTACACTTTGCGTTTTTCTAACCCTAATCCCCTCACTCGACCCCCCTTTGCTGTTCTTTTTTCGTTCCGGCGACGTTTGAGGACGATCCTGCTGGCTTGACCGAGCTCGGATCAACTCTAGGACAATCCTCCTCCGACGGGGTCTCTCCCGAGGCGAGATTTTTCAAGTGCTGCCCTTTCGAGCTTTGGTGGGGAATCCAATTTTTCTGCAGTGGTAGGCATATAAAATATCGCAATATTCCCCACATATCTTGCTAGGCCCCATTTAAAGTTGTTTTAGACGTTATCTAGTATGCATGTCTTTTAGCAACTTTATCAAATGGATATGGACATGTTCATATATGGAGAAAGGTGTGTCTCTGTGCCTCATATTTTTCACTGAAAATTGCATCATGTAACAAGTTGTGCATGTTAGTTTATGTTACTCTAGGGTAATAACTGCTAATGTTTGATGTGATAAGAACCCAATTTGTGCATATCGACCCAAGCGATCACCCAGAAGAACGTACGCACTTTCTTCTAATTCTAAATTTAGCGTGAAAGCTGGTTAGATAAAAACAATTATGGTGTACCTCACTAATAAGTTATGTTTGGAAAACCGAACACGAATAGTGATGAAGGATATGACTTCTATCAATTAATGGATCAGGACCTAGCTATCTAATATACGGTACAAATTTTTTCGCATTTTCAAAATCAAGAATCTGAAATAAATAAAAAAGAAATATCTTTTTGAATAACTATTCCACAAAATTCCCCAAATATTATTGAAAAAGAAGCCATATGAAAGACATCGCAACTTGAGCGTGCTATGCACACGTTGAAGATTCTTATTCTCTCTCTCTCTCTCTCTCTCTCTCTCTCTCAAATACACGCACGATTCTCCTCTTCCTCTATCGGATGAACACTATAAAAGGGCCTCACATCCTGCAGCTCGCAAACCACACAAACGCTTCAAGTCATCAACAAACACTAGCTCTCGCTAACCCACACGCTAGCTCGATCCATTCCAAGGCCAAGAAGACGGCGATGGCGGAGAGGTTGGCAAAGCTGTCGGCAGAGAAGGCCGTGGTGATCTTCACGACGAGCCAGTGCTCCATGAGCCACACGGTGGGGAGCCTCTTCTCCGACCTCGGCGTGTGCGCGTCGGTGCACGAGCTCGACAAGGACCCCTGGGGACGCGACATGGAGCGGGAGCTCGCCCGCCGCCTCGGCCGGTCCCCGCCGGTCCCCGCCATCTTCATCGGCGGCAAGCTCATCGGCTCCACCGACCGGGTCATGTCGCTGCACCTCTCCGGCAAGCTCGTGCCCATGCTCAAGGCCGCGGGAGCCATGTGGCTCTGAATTCATCCGTCCTTTGATGGGGACACAGCGAATAATCACTCACACAATCATAATTTTTTTTTGGTTTACTGTACTCGAATTTTGCACCTAGCATGCACACGAAGCCATCTTATTGCAGGTGCGTACACGCATGCAAGTTCGTGCATGCATGGATATATGAACTATAGAGAGGCTACCTGGACCGTCCAATTATAAAGAGACGGCTGGTATAGGATTCTCGGTGATCTACCAAGTCCTGAGGTCAAAGTAATATAGAGTTTTCGAAATACAATTATATGAGAAGTTTTGTTTAGCCGCTAGTGTAATCTAGCTGGCTGAAAAGGATGAAGAATGAGTATACGGTCGGTGTCTTTGAATGTAAACGGACTGTAACCTTCCCTTCCACCAATTTTTGCAATGAGATATGAATTTTGAGCTAAGACCGTGTTCTTAGATTGTTTAAATTTTGGGTAGATATATGTCATTTTATCCCAAAAAGAAGTTAGAGATTTGAAGCTTGAATTATTAATCTTCATAAATAAAGAAAGTTTCACCCAAGGGACAACCTGTACGTGTTGTAAAGTTTCAACTTCCCATTCCCCTTTTCAAGAACAGTGTTAATATGGCGCATCACTTTGCACGCCCTTTGAATTTGTCCCCACCTTTTCATTTGATGCCGCTTAGTACAATTTTCACATTTATACCATCAAAATAATGCTTCTTTCTTTTACCACTGCCATTTACTTTATATTTTTTATTCTTTCACTTCAATAAGGTCTATCCACCGAGAAACATGTATACAAACGAATTCACACAACACTAAAACGAAGGAACTAAAGGTAAGCATCAGAAAACGGTAAAAGTTCATAAAACCTTAAATGGTAAAAGTGTGAAAATTTAAACTAAATAAACTATCGATATCCTGAACATTTTACTAACATTTACACACTCTTTGTGAAGATGTTAATTAATTAATATTACAAATTGCATACACCTGCACAATGATGTTATATAAAGTTTCGCAACCCTGTTACTGTCTTACTGATTACGACATGCATCCAGCACAATGATGTTGTGAAACTTCTGAATCCTCGTACTCTATTTTTGATCATTTTTTTTCTAATACTCGCTCCGCTTTCTTGTGATCTTTATTGTCATCACAACAACAATATAAAATAGATCAATAAGTAGTTGGATCAAAACTTCTCATCTGGGTTGGGATTGAGCATGGTAGCGTCAGGCCTAACCAAGAAAATAGAGTGGCATTGCTAGCTGCCCCGGTGGCCCTTGCTGCTCAAGATCCAGATGAGCCGAACGAACAGTGCAAAAAGGAATAGGTAGGTGCTCTTCAGACGTCAGCCAGAGCCAGCCATACAACACCAAGATAGCAGACTTGATCAGGCAAAACGACATGCTTGATCGAAGATCAGCTTACGACCAGTACTCTGGCTAGCAAAGATCAGCTAAAGAAGAGCTTGGCTTCAGTCATTCATAGCAGCTGGGAGCAGCTGGAGAAGGTGCTTGCCAATAAGGATAAGGAAGCTGAAATACTGAAGGAGAAGATTATTTGTCCTAGTGACATCAATTTAAGAATGGAGTAATGTTTAGCGTCTCTCATATTCATAATACTGTCGCTAATTCCTAATGACATCATTTAATAATGGAGTAATGAAGTGGCAAGGAAAAAGTTGAAGGTAGTTTCAGAAAATATCGTGCACTATTAGGTGCTCTTTTAGCCTTATGTGCAAATATGCGACCAATCTAAATACAAAAAAATGTAACGCTGGCTCAGTTTATCGTGACAATATATAAATAATAAATAGTTTATACAGCAGTCAAATTCAACCGGGAGCTAAGTCAACAATTTAGTTTCATCATTCACAAATAACATAAAAAAAAGAAGACATGTTTTCCTAAGCATTATCCACTATACAGTTGCCATCACAAACAAGGGCTGATTACTACTGGGGGATAGTAGAGTTCATAAAGAATACATTACTCTTCATCATCATCATCATCTTCGTCGTCATCTGGTATGGCAGTGTCATCACCGATGCCCTGCAGCAAGGTATCCACATCTTCTCCAAGCTCAGCCAGCCTTGCACTCAACTTCTCAACCTTGGTCTGTTCCTGACCAAGGCAGACGAGTAGGTCATTCAGCTCCGCCTCACTGTCCTTCTCTGCTTCTTCCTTGGCTTGTGCTTTTATCGCTTCCACGTCAGGATAGGGAATACTGCCTCCCTGTCGTAAGGTTTTCACCTCGGTATCCAAGCGGTAGTTAGCCTGCTCCAGACTGTTGTATGCATCCGACAAGCTCTTGAGATCAGACTCCAGTTTGCCTGCAAGATTTTGCTGGTTGGTTGCTTCAGCTTCAATCTGAGCCTTCTCAGCTTTCAGTGCCTCTAGCTGTCGTTTTGCTCCCTCTAGTTCTTGTCTGAGGGCTTCAATTTGTACTCTTTCTCGGCCACTGCTTGGTTTCTGGGAAGTATCTGCAGTGTTACCACCACCAGTTCTCACCAACTCTTCAGCTAACATTGCGTTTCGAGCCAGTAAATCCTGAAAATATATACATATTACTGTTAGTTTCGTTCTTTATCAGGCAACGCAGTGTTTTGAAAATCCACTAGAAACAATCACCCAGCTACAAGTTAGTCATCAATCTGCAAACAAGGACATATGGTGATTTACACTAGGATGCCCTAAAAATACATAATTTACACTAGTATGCCCCTGACATCTGATTCTGTTGCGTATGGTGGAATCAGCCTGTAGGGTAGGCTAATCTCATAGCTGGTAAATAATGCTAGTTGATGGTACATCATGTCCAAGGGGCTAACGTAATGAGCAATAATCACTTTGCTGATGAGTTCATGCCAAAAGATATTTGATGTTTTGAGACAGAACTTTTACACTGGACTAGAGTAAAAGCACATCCGAAAAATGTTCTCTAGCAATGCACAAGATGACCTTACTATCTAATACCTATATTGGGAATTCTAAAGTAATCTAACAAATTGAAAACATTTCCTTGAGAGTAATAGTTTGAACTAACCTGCATCTCATTGCACTGTTGTTCTACAAATGACTTTAGACGCCTGATATACTCTCCATCAACCTCTCCACTCTTCTGCTCTAACTCAACAGGCAGAACTGCAGTGGCAGTTTTTGTCCTACTAAATATATCCATTATGTTCTCTCTAATATCAGCCTCAAGCTTACTGAGAAAATTAACGAATTGCGAATCAAAAATTTCTGAGAGTACAGGATGTTGATCGCCTTTACTTGTTTCTTCCTCTTCAATCTCTTGGAAATCTGACATACTATTTGCGCTTGACCGAGAAAGCTGCTTACGATGCTGCTGTTCCAGCGATGGATGTGCCAAGCTTTTCCGCAATTCATCAAACCTTAAAAAGTATGTTGTGAGGCCAATCTTTTGACTTATAGCATCTGCAACAGCAAAAGCATCATGGCCCTTCTCACGGCTAGCATTGTACAGAACACAGGCACCCAGAACAACAGCAGACAATCCACGGACACAAGCAGTATAACGTTTACTTGAAGCAAGCTCTATCATGTAATTCAAAAGTACTGCTGATTCCAAAAGGCAATTAACAGCATTTGAACAATCAGCAAGCCATGTGATGAGTAGCCGGAGAATAACAGGCTGAATATATGACTCTTCTGGTTTTGTGGTTTGGTCATTTTCTCCCTGTGTTGAAGCTGCAACAGACAAGCACGTAACAATTCGATGCAGGAGTGGCTCAGTGCGTCCCAAGGATGGAGTAGGTGTCTCGAGCTGAATTTGCAATAACTGAAAAAAAGGAATAAAAAATTGAAACAGTTCTATATACAGCCAGTGGATGCAAAAGAAATATGCAGACGAGATGCCATATTAAACGTTGCCTTAATAGTAGCCACACAATTAGTGAAAACTGGCATGTAAACCAAACAATAATATAAGAGTAAGGAAAACAAAAGCAGTTTACTAACAGAATGAATCATCAAGAGGAATCATAACATGATAACTGGCCAATTCACAAAAGAGCAAATATGCACAATACAAAGAGTAAGAAAGCATACCATTGGCGCTATGCACAATACTTGTAGGAACTTATCCTCAACATGGTCAGATATTAGTTTTTAAAAGTATTAAACAGCTGCTAGTCGGCTTTTGGTGGTTGGATATGCAGGTAAAAAAAAAACACAGAAAATACTACTCAACCAACATAGGAGAAACTAGGTGGCATCATAAATAGGCAGAATAGGCACCCTAATTCACATTGAAGAGGACTCACACCATGGATGACTAAATGACATTCAAGCCCTAAATCAAATAAGCACTAGTTTCCCAAATCCCAAAAGGTAATGTAAATGAAAAATACATACACGATCCTTGCATTGCAAGTTGTCCCTGATTATGTGAGATAGAATGCTAGATGCCCTGCAACATGCCTGCACATTTTAAGTGTCAGCGAACACTTCGCTTCAACATAGATAAAAAACATGTTGAAATCTTCAGTAAAGAGGCTTTAGGTTTACAAGAAATTACCTCCATATCTCCATTAATGTCACTTGAAACCAAAGCTTGCAGAAGTATACTGCCATTACAATAGAAGTATAAGTCAATAGTGCCATTTGATTTCCACTAAAAATAAATAAATAAAATAGTGCCATTTGATAAACAGTGAATTTGGTACTAAAATGAACCACGTAAGTTTGTCACAAGCAACAGCGCTACATGAGTGGAGTAGCAGAATTATCCAGAGGAAAAGACCAACAGCGCTACATATTATCCCAGCCTTGAACAGCATTGTTTACAGGGAAAAGACAGAATGTTAATTTTGTCCAGTAGTACAAAAAATATGTACAACCCAGAGACCAACCTTCCAAAGGGCATGTCACTAGCAGCACCATATGCAGTTCCTTGGTTCGGATGTGGAGCAACAGTTGACGCTAATAATGACTGGCCACTGGGATTGCTCTGTTGCACAAATAGCAAATTGAAATATGCACTTTAGTACAGAAACATGAAACATTGATACTTTAATACTATTTACCAGTCTCAGATAAGAGTTTGGAAGGAACCAATTCTTAGAATATTGAATAAATGTTCCAGGACTACTGAGAAAAAAATTAAAAGTCTTCATTGTGAGTTACAACAAGATACATCCCTTGTTTGATGTAATGCATTTTATGCTACCATTAGTTTCCATTACAGTTTTTAACTTTTCTGAGTGCTTGCTAGATTCAACCATTAAATAAAGAAGCCAGAATAAACAACAGAAGAACAAACACCTCACAGAAACACTTGAAGACATAATCAGCAGCAACAAATTCCTGTGCTACAGAGGTCCGCAAGATTATAGACAAGATCGCATTTAAGGCAGGCTGAACATGAGGCTCTTCTCCCACTTGCTTTCTTGCAAGAGAGTCCAGATTTTGAGGATTTCTTAGTACCAAATTGCCAATGCATCGTAATGCCTAGAAAAAAAATGGTGGTAAGAAGCAAACAAGGCAGCAGCATTTCACAATAAGTTAGGGAAAATATGGGAACAGAACAGAGCTATTGATTATACAAAGAAGCATGTGGTCAAAAGGGAAATACCATACAGCGGAGAGCAACAGGGGCCCACTGACTCTCAACACCCAGCAATAGAAGATGGTCCAGAATATTTTTCTAGTTTTTTAAAAACAAATATGAAGCTTAGAACAATGTTACAAGGCAACAAATTAAACAAACTGAAGGAAGAAAGAATACCTGAGTCAACGCATTTTGATTGGCGATCTTGTTAGCATCTTTACCTGATGCACCGGATGGGTCTCCAATCAACAGCAATTCAATGGTATCTAAAGCACCGAGAAGATTTACTGTCTAAAGAGATACAGTTCATTACTTGGGTAAAACATTGCTAATGCAAACTACGACCATGCAGTAAACATAATATATCAGTGAGAACCAATGGTGAAGTGACAAACTGCTTACCTTTTGTTGTGTAAAGTTGAATGCGCTCCCTCTCCTAATCTTTAGTATTGATATCAATGGGTCAAAGCCCATTGTCTCCTTCAAAAGCATCTGATTGTTTCCACAAAGTAGACAAGTGGCATCAGTGAAAATGCTGACAATTAATGCTTAAAAAAGGATTCAGGAAGAATAATTGACCTGATTAGATGCATTGTGCCGAATCAAGTTATTTAGCAGTTCAAGGCAATCCTGCTCAAAGGCGCCAAAATATCAGCAAAACAACCATTAACATAAAATGAATAGAAAGTTTTAATCCAGTTGCACATAAGTAACATCAAGAAAAATCTTCCAAAAGCAAATCATGGTGATCCCAGATAATAACCTGAACAACCACACCTCCATCAGAATATCCCTCCTCTCTGATAATGCTAAATATCTTCTCAAACACACCCTCAAATACAACAATTTTTTGGATTTCCTGGAACAAAGAGAATTGATACTCAATTTATTACAAAAAATAGCATTGGTAAAATGAATCCAGTTTATTTATTCATTAAAAAATGATGAGAAATTTGATCCATGGCAAGAAATCAACAATTGATTATAAAAAGGCCAAACCTCTGCATCCCGAGTAAGATATGTAAGAAGCAACAGTGCTTCATTCCTTATGACCTGCAATATGCACCGGAGCAGGCAAGTGTGTAAGTAATATAACCATTAGCAGTGGTAGTGTGTACTGTTTGAAATATTATGTCATAGCCACTGCATCTTTCAAGAAACTGACCCATTGCACCATGCATAATTAGGTATCAAACAAGAGATACTGTTGTTTCTGGATTAGACACTAGTCCATACTGCATACTGGAGACCGGTATATTTAGTTAAGCAACAAGCAATAGTATTGTGTAGTTCTAAGACTCATGTTATTATCACAATTCCAAGACAGGATATCATTAGGTATCCCTGGAGTAATTGTGTTGATCAGGATTAATATGATAATAATGTGTGTTTACACATTACAGCACCTTTAGGAAATGATGCTCCAGACTATTCACACATATCATGAATTACATGTGCTCTTCAAAGAGAGATAGAGCAAGAAAATTAAGGGGGGAGACAGATAGAGACCTCACGATCCATAAGCATGTCCATTAGGACTGTAATACCACGAGGAATCAATAGAATTGCCTCCTGTAATCTGAAATACGAAAAAAAAAATTACATGGGAGTTAAAGGTAGCCATGGCAGCTCAACAGGACCAAAAAAAGGACTTACTGGGCACCTTTTCAGCGAGTTTGTAAGCAGAGCTGTTAAAAGCTGGATTGTATAGTATCTCACATAAAAGTCTTCTTCCGACTTCAATCCAAACAGAAGCAGGTAGTCAGGACACAGGGCACATCTAAAAGGAGATGATATCATATATACATTCAACTTTCGTGGAAAAGATGTGTACTCACCAATAAGCTCAAAAGAAGAGAAATATTCTCGGTTTCTCGAGATAGCAGATCAGAGTTCACCGATGCAGGCTGAACCTCAGTTTTCGGGCCCTGTGATGCCTCAATGGGAGTCAGTGCACCCACAAGAGTCTCAAGAGCGCCTCTCACAAGCTCCACATCCTCACGGTCTTCTTTCAGCACATTGAGAAGGACAGGAAAACCTATTTTCAAAGAACAACAATCACATCACACGCCATTTACACATACAGCTGCGGAACAAATATCAGAGCTTTGAGAGAGAAAGTGAGGAAAAGACATACCCATTACTCCGAAGGACATCTGCGCCGAGCGGCTCTCTGCCACAAGAGCCTGCAGCTCGGTCATGGCAGACCGCCGATCGTCAGGTATGGTGCCATTGCTTATCCGGTCAAGGTATCTCTCGACGTAGCTGCACCATAGGACACAGTGAGAGGGTTAGTTACTACTCCTACAATCTGTGATCCCTAGTCGAATTTTTTTTTGCTTCCTTTTCCTGAGTAACAATAACGCACAATCAAAGTAAAATGAAAATTTTGGATTTTTCCAGCCCAAACAAAGTGCTTTGCAAATTTACAAAGTAAAATGCATGTCAACTGGCAATGTAAACCCACCTATCTTCCTTGGACTCGGACCCCTCGTTGCCAAAAACGAATTTCCCCATTCCCTGCGAAGAAGGCACACCAAAACAGAAAGGTGAGTAAACATCGAACCGACTCGCATAGCCGCACGCTATTCTGGCAGCCACTTCCTCAGATCGCTCCGCACAGAAACTCCAAGCTGGCGGTGCCCTAGAAGCCCGGCAGCGACCCCGGGGGCCAAGGTGGAGGCGTCCAGCTCGGGACGGGAATGGATTCGATTCGAGGAGTGACAGAGGGAGTGAACCTGCATGATGTTGCCGGCGCTCCCGGCGAACCCGCGGAAGTTGATGGAACGGGAGTCCATCGGATCGCGCGCGGCGCGGCGCCTGCGCCCAAACGGCGGTGAGGGCGGAAGAGTGAGGGACGAGTCGGGTCGCCTGCGGTCCGGGTACGTAAGCGGAGGGCAGGGAGGGATCCCCGCGGCGGCGGTGGAGGGGAGATCAGTGCGGGGGGGTCGGGCTGGATGCGGCGGAGGCAGGCTCGGGCTGGGTGGAGACGACGGTCACGGGGGATTAACGTTTTGCTTGGCTTGCTTGACTTGCTTAGCGAGATGACGTGGTACGCCTGGGTGGCAGGTTGCCATTTTGAATTTTTTTTTTCCCCTGAGACGTGTTATGGTGCCTTCTTTTTAATTAATTGCAGCTATTGATTTTTAAAAATTAATATCGAATGTATCATTTTTAATATTGTGTCATTTGGTAATTTTAACCAGATATCTTCCTATTTTTAACTATAAGATCTGATCAAAAAGATAGCTTTGATTAACTTCAAACGTTGTAATATTTCTTTTTTCACATCTTTTACTTACTAGTACTAATGCAGCATTAGCATTTCTTCTCTTCAAAGAGAATAAATGAGTAACCAAGTAAATCATATTACTACTATATGGTCACTATGCAAAGTAGCAAAATGAGTAACAGTTTGATTTAGATTGGATTTATATAAAAACATTTTAATTTGGTTTGAGTTGGGTTTAACTCACAGAGGGTTGGATTTGCTTCTCAAACCATAGATGTGTATTGGATTGAACCTGAATTTCACCACCGCTGTTCTCCACATCATCCTCGCCATCCCAATTAGTAGAGATTAAGGTGAAGCTACTTTGAGTTAGTAATGCCATTACACTAGGGCAAATTAAAATTTCTCTAATAATAAGTATTGTTTTGACCATGTCTACATCTTTTAAGCTAACTTTTAACAACGTGTGAGTAAAGGGTGAGGAGATCGAATGCAATTATACAAGGACAAACTGTATCTGTCGCAAACAAAGAAAAAACCACCAGATAAAAAGTGGTTTTTTAAATGGTTTATAACCTATTTCAGTAAACATGTATGGTTTGATTTAGATTCAATTTGCAAGTGAGATAGTTTGATTTGGGTCTTTTGAGAATGCCATGGGCCGGATTGTTTTAGGGATATTTTTTATAAAGAGTGGTTTGGTTTTCTGCATCAATAGATTATGTCATTTGTAAAATATCATGGCAGTCTATATATGTACTTGATTTAGTGATAGAAAATGCAGAGGTCTATGTTCCAAGAACAAAATGACCTATCCAAATCCACTGTATGCATTTCTTCTTACCAAGACAACTTTGATTTCATAGCACAAAATTTAACTTCTACTTGTCCAATTTCACCACCTTTCTTCCTCCACACAAGTAGCAACACGACATGCAGAAGAGTGAAAAGTCATGGTCGCATAAAGTGATACGGAGTAAAAGGTATTATGTCAGCATGTGCACAGTGGTAGCATCGATAGAATTAGCCAGAAGGTCAATGCTCTCCAATCCTACACTTTCTAACAGAATCAATATGAGTGTGGATCAATATGAGTGTGGAACTACACATGCATTGTTTCCCTAGGGTGCTTCGTTGGGATTGCCCCCCTAGGGAGGGATCCCCTAGGGAGGGATTTCACGGAAACCGATGAGTGCCCTAAGGTGTCGCGAGAAAACCCTAGGGAAACTGTCTTCTCTAGAGTGATTTCACCGCTAAGGAAATATGCTGACATGCCATTTCAGTACACACGTGTAAAGGTCATTTCCCTAGGGGGGGGTGTGTTTTATAGGGAACAAACTATATGTAGATCATACCATGAATAAACAATATATATTTGAATTCAAATACAAATTTAGTATGGCACAGTACACATGCATTGTTTCCATCGATATTTAACATTCATTAATCCATATTGTCTTAAGTTGCAATATCTCATTAGAGACTAACATAAACACCACTTGTGCCATCAAAATGACCAAACACCTGCTACACACCGGTGCATATTGCAACCTGGTAGATGATAACTAGTAGCAGCACCTATAGGCAACAAGCAGCACTGCTGCACAGAGCAGCCGAAGCCCAAAACAGCCAAATAATCAAAAGTGAGCACACCAACGTCATAGTAGGTTCTATGCCTGTGATCCTTACAATACATGTCAAAGCATTGGGAATTCATCGTCATCTTCAGGAGAGTATGTACCCCCACCACTTATGGCATTATTCACATGACAACGATAGCCTCCGTAAGCGATCCTACTCAACGTTTCCTCCGGAGTTTCCATTCCAATAGATGATCCAAATGTACCAACCTGCTATGCAATTAAACAAATGAAAACGCACTAGATTAGCATAACGGTTATAATTCCATTCACTACTTATCTCTGCCTCATTATTGTAGAAAATAGCACTAGGAACTAACCACTTCCAACCTGTTTAGAGGTTGGGATTTGGCCCCATGTAGGCTTCTTCGTGGCTGATTGAGTGTAGCAGCACTAGAATTCGACTTCTAGGAGCTGGCAGGAGGCCGGTGCTGGGAGGCCAGTTGGGCAGCGTCGGGCAGGCGATCGGAACTGGGCGGGTGGCCGATGTTGAGCAGCAAACGCCCCGCGTTGGGCAGGCGGGGGGTGTCGGCCCTGCAACCTGCGGCGGGCGGACGACCAGCGCCAGGCGGGCGGGCCACCGGCGTCGAGCGGTCGGTCAAGCGGCCGGCGTCGCGCAGGGGCGTCGCCGCGGGGTCGCCGCGCAGTACGAACAGAAGGGATGGCGGCGGCAGTGGTTTAGGAGCTGCGACTTTGGGTGCCCGCTCGTATAGGATTGGGGCAAAGTGTATAGAGCACAATCTCGCGGGAAATGGAACCGGGGACACGCGCGGAGACAGCTGATGGCAGGAGCAACGAGCGCGAGCTAAAAAATTACAGTTCCCTAGGTCATGATCCTAGTTCCTTAGGAAATCTTACACCATAGCTCCAGCGTGGCAGAGAAGAGATCAGGCTTTCCCCGAGGGAAAGCGAAAACCCTAAGGACTCCGTTCCTTTCCCTAGGGTAGCTAATAAAACCCTAGAGACTAAATGTTTTCCCTAAGTATCAAAATAACCCTAAGAAAACACGTAGATTCCAATAGCGGTGACAAAACAATCAGTTTTCTTTGACGACTTGGTTTACCAAAAATTCTCAACCTTGTTTGAAAAGCGGGAATCCATGCTGCTTTAAACTGATGCACGTTTATCATGTTGCGAGCAATAGTAAGGTATTTTGTTGTTTTCCTGTACAAAACCGAAAGGCATGGACTCTGAATTGATATTTTTCACATTAATCAAATAGGTCCTAGCAGTAAAATTAACTGAACATTTAGAAATAAACATTCAGGTGGACTGGGAAGTGCATAAGCTGGCTTCACGGTGCTGGTGGCTTCGGGGGGGGAACTCCTGCTGCATCCTGGACACACAAGTATGTTGGGTAATTCATTGTTCATGTTCCACGTGTCAGACAAATCAAGGTAGATATCAATTACATACTCCCTCTGTGTTTTTAAATTGATGTCGTCGTTGTTTTAATTTCAACTTTGACCTTTCGTCTTTTTTAAAATATTAGTTTAAATATATAAATATGTAAAATTTTAAGTTGTGGTTCAAATAACTCTAATGATTAATTAAATTATGACAAAATATATACTTTTTATCCAAAGGTCAAAATTAAAATTAAAAGGCAACGACGATATCAATTTAAAATTTAAAAACGAAGAGAGTACTTTTTAGCTTAGGTGCTGTTTGTTTAACCAAAAGGTAATGTCAACGACAATGGGATTAGATCACAGAGTGATCACTAATTTACCTTTTTTGTTTGTTTGCACTTTGTAATGTGATCAGGTTCCGTAACAGTGTTTGTTTTACGGCACCTGCAGAGCAAGCTTTGATTGACAGCCTTCAGCTCGACTTCAATAGAGAAAAAAAAAACCTGGAGCCACATGTCCATTTCTATGCCACATTCAAGTTCATTTCTATTAGCAAACTTAAATAACAACACCTGAACAGAAATTTTAATTTCTGAAAAAGACAAGCTACATGATCCAGATATCAGGAATCTGTTCCTTAAATCAGTCCAAAAATTGTCCACAAATCAGTCCAAAAATTGTCCAGAAATCTGTCCACAAATCAGCCCAAAAAATGTCTTGGAATCTGTCCACAAATCAGAAAAATTGTTCAGAAATCTGTCCAAAAATGAGGAAAACAGCCCAGTATTCTATCCAAGAAAATTGTCCAGAAATCTATCTAGAAATCAGGAATAACAATGTATGTCAGAAATCCACAAAGAACTTATGACAGGAGCTATTTTCAACATAATTCTGAATGTAGCATTTCAGGAAATAACAGATCATTCAACAACTGAACAGACCTAAATAACAGTGCATTCAAACACCTGAATAATCCTGAATAATAGAGCATTTAAACATTCAGATTTAAACAACTGAACATTTTAGAAATAAACATTCAGGTAAATAAACATTCAGGTGGACTGGGAAGTGCATAAGCTGGCTTCACGGTGCTGGTGGCTTCGGTGGGGGAACTCCTGCTGCATCCTGGACACACAAGGATGCTGGGTAATTCATTGTTCATGTTCCACATGTCAGACAAATCAAGGTAGATATCAATTACATACTCTCTCCATTTTTAAATTGATATCACCATTAACTTTTAATTTCAACTTTAACCTTTCATCTTATTCAAAAAAATTAGTTCAAATATGTAAAATTTTAAGTTGTGGTTTAAATAACTCTAATGATTAATCATATTATGACAAAATATATATTTTTTATCAAAATCTTTTGAATAAGACGAAAGGTCAAAGTTAAAATTAAAAGTCAACGGCGATATCAATTTAAGAATGGAAGAAGTACTTTTCAGCTTAGGTGTTGTTTGTTTAACCAAAAGGTAATGTCAACGGCAATGGGATTAGATCACAGAGTGATCACAGTGGGATCACTAATTTACCTTTTTTGTTTGTTTGCACTTTGTAATGTGATCAGGTTCCATAACAGTGTTTGTTTTACGGTGCCTGCAGAGCAAGCTTTGATTGACAGCCTTCAGCTCGACTTCAATAGAGAAAAAAAACCTGGAGCCACATGTGCATTTCTATGCCACATTCAAGTTCATTTCTATTAGCAAACTTAAATAACAACACCTGAACAGAAATTTTAACTTCTGAAAACACAAGCTACACGATCCAGATATCAGGAATCTGTTCCTTAAATCTGTCCAAAAATTGTCCAAAAATCTGTCCACAAATCAGTCCAAAAATTGTCCAGAAATCTGTCCACAAATCAGCCCAAAAATTGTCCAGAAATCTGTCCACAAATCAGAAAAATTGTCCAGAAATCTGTCCAAAAATGAGGAAAACAGCCTAGTATTCTATCCAAGAAAATTGTCCAGAAATCTATCTAGAAATCAGGAATAACAATGTATGTCAGAAATCCACAAAGAACTTATGACAGGAGCTATTTTCAACATAATTCTGAATGTAGCATTTCAGGAAATAACAGATCATTCAACAACTGAACAGACCTAAATAACAGTGCATTTAAACACCTGAATAATCCTGAATAATAGAGCATTTAAACACCTGAACGATCCTGAATAACAGCATTTTTCAGATATTTAACACCTTCTGGTTGTAGCAAACAGAAAAAAACGTAGGACACAAAAAAAAATAGAGTAGATTGATATCACTCTCCATTTCCTTCGATTGGCTCAAACAATAGCATTCAGAAATCACTACCCAAGTATCTAGCTTCCTATCACTTCCTATTTGCTTCTTCTGTAAATAGAAAAACAAAATAATATAAAATGATGCATATACTGAGATTATAGAAATAAAAGTTTAATTGCAGTTCATGGTTGTCATCAAAGTTGTTAGAGAGAAGAAATAACACACACACCTTGCAGCTGCAGTCCTCTTCCTCTCCCTCTATCGTTTCTTCTTTGCTTGCAATAATCCAAGCAAAGAATCGAAGCAATGAGCAGGTTGATGATTGATTAAAGTGTCTGCTAGCCCCTTAAAGGTTTTCACTGCTTGATTAGACTGTCAGGTGCCCTCACATAGGCACTCTATGCCTCAAACAGAAGCAAGTTTCACAAGACTCATAGTCACTCAACAATTCAAAAGACTGATTGATTACTAATTTCAAAATGGTTTGCTGTGTGCACTTTACAGTACTGATTGATTACTAATTTCAAAATGGTTTGCTATATGCACTTTACAAGAAAGATCATCCGCAAATAAATTTTGAACTCTTAATGATTTGCAATTTAGGGCTCGTTTAGAATGTAGGAATAGAAATAACACCAAGCACAAAGAATTGACTTTCTTTCTCAATCCATGTACTGTATACCAACCCAAAAACTATGGGAAATGACGATGGACTAATCAAGCTTTATTAAATCACAAAATGCAGTACATCACGCAGGGAACCAATACAGTGTACCTGCTCTTTTGGAGAGTAGTAACAAACACACTAATCCAAAATAATACTAATAGTGCAAATACTACACACCATAAAGATGGCCGGTGTCATCTCTCTTCTAAAAAAGGGAAGAAAAGAGACGAACCGGGGCTCTGGGCTCTAGCGGTACAATACAGTACTTGCTTGTGACCTGTATTTTTGTTGCACAAATTATAGGAGTAGCAGGAGTAGCTAACAGATCTGTTCAAAAGGCTGGAGTAGCTAACAAAATGCATGCACCTGGACTAACGGACAGTGTGGAAATACGTTGGGAAAATGTTTGACATGAATCAGAGATGAACCTTTTCTGCCTGCACTGATAGGGAACAAGGAAGCATTTTTTGGTCGATGAGGATCTTTCTTGTTGGCGAGGACCTGGTCGATGAGGATCTTTCAGGCCACACCCTGAACCTTCTTGTGAGTGGATCTTCCTGCACTTGCTAGAGTTAGGAAGGACCACCCGAGAGAGAGAGAGAGAGAACCAGCACACCGGGTCGATCTGCCAGTGCCTGCGAGCTGCGGCCCTGCGCCTGCGCTGGTCGCAGCCGGGAGAGTAGCGGGGCGGGGTGACGCCCGGGAGAGCGGCTGGGCGCGCAGGGGCTTCTGGGGTGCTCAGATGCACCACGCAGAGAGAGAGAGAGAGAGAGAGAGAGAGAGAGAGAGTCATACCCGAGAGAGAGGTGCAGGCAGAGCAACGGAGAGCTGAGGGCTGCGGGAGAGCAAACGCCGCCGCTGCGTGTGAGGCGCAGGAGAGACGAAGCTCACGAGGGTTGCGCTTTCGGGAATCGATTGCGGTGGAAGGTGAGCGGTCGGATCGGATAGCACTGTGAATCAATTACAGTCCAGTGCAACCAAACTAATAGGAACATAAATAGGTAGCTCATTACGAATAATCTGTGAATTTGACTCTGAACTTGACAAGAATAGAGTTTTTGAGGAGTCACCATGTATATAGGCCGGAAGGCTGCGGGACGTCAGACAGTGATCCTGCATGATTTTAGTTATGATTTAAGCCCCAACGATGTTAGCTTTGATGAAATGGCTATTTGGATAAACATTTTAAATCTGTCCTTTGGATTAAGGGATGAAAAATGGGGTTCTGAGTTGACTGGGAAAATTGGAAGTAAAGTCTTGAAAATAGATGTGGATGAGCAAAAAAGAGCTGTGGGGAAAGAATTAAGAGCAAGGGTATTAATTTTAATTAATGAGACAGAGGCAGGAATGGTATGATGTTGTATATGAGAAGGTCCCTTTCTTTTGTTTCTCATATGGCATAACAGGCCATTCTGTAATTGAATACCCAACTCCAGCACTCCATGATGAAAATGGTTGTCTGCCATACAGTGAGAAATTGCGTGCACCTGAAGATAGAAGAATGAGGAATCAATCAGAATAGTTTGGTCATGGGAACAATTTGTCCAGAAAAAATGGTAATCTTGGCATGATGGATTTTCAGGTAGTAAGAATTATGTTAGCAGAAGGAGTGAAGAGAAGGAGACGGAAAGGAATGAAATTGATAAGAAGGGGCAAGGAGACCTCTCCAGAAAGAAACAGGGAGCCAAATAACAGTATTGTGCCTTTCAATGTTATGACACGTGAGCTCTCCTTAGTGGGAAATGAAGAAGAAGTTTTATATTCCAAAAAGCTTAAATCTGACGAGAGACTCAGCAAGCAAATATTTGAACAAGATGAGGATGATACTGCTATGATAGTTGCTGAAAATTTGTATGTGGTTGAAAGGCCGGTGGTACAGCGAGAAATTATCAATCAGGAATATCTAGTTGATGAGGAGACGGGGAGGGAGCAAAGAAGATGAAAACAATAACCGCGAGGCTGCAGGGTCAGCCTCGCGAGGAGAAATGAAGCCTATAAGTTGTAACTGCCGGGGGCTTGGGAACCGATTGGCAGTTTGTGGACTTCTAGACCTCCAGAAGCGTGAAGATCCTGATATTCTTTTTCTTTGTGAAACAAAAATGACAAAGGAAAGGATGGAACGCTTTAGGTGGATGCTAGGCATGACAAATATGGTTGCAAAGTCTTGTACAGGACATAGCGGAGGTTTGGCTTTATTTTGGCGCAAGGAGATAGATGTTCGCCTCCGAAGTTTGTCAAAATATCATATAGATGTAGAAGTAAAGGAAGATGATGGTTTTGTATGGAGACTAACATGAATCTACGGTGATCCTGATCAAGAAAAGAAGGTTTTGACGTGGAGATTGTTACGCATTTTGAAGAATCATTCTGATCTTCCATGGATATGCCTAGGGGATTTTTAATGAAATACTCTTTAGCCATGAAAAGGAAGGAGGACAGCAGAGATTGCTGAAGTATATGGAGAACTTTAGGGAAGCCTTGGAGCATTGTCAATTAATTGATCTGGGCTTTGTTGGGAACCCCTTCACTTGGCGTAACAATAATCACAAGGCAAACAAGTATATACAAGAAAGATTGGATCGGGCTGTAGCTACTACGGAGTGGCACCTTCATTTTTCAGGAGTGCGTGTGATTCATGCAGATAATAGGCATTCCGACCATCGTCCCATAGTGGTTTGTCAAGAAGATGAGATGATAACAGTGGCAAATTCTCATAAAGACAGCCAGCCCCGTTTTGAGGCACGTTGGCTAGTCGAGGAGGGGAGTACAGACATAATACAAGATGTGTGGGTTTCATCAGTTGCAGTTGAACATATCTCCACTCAAGATGCATTGAGAAAAGTAACTTGTGAACTTAAAAGAATGGAATAAAAATGTGCTAGGAGGCTTAGAAACCCGGATAAAGAAAGTGAAGAGGGAATTGGAATACTGGCTTAGACAACCAATTTCGCAACAAAAGGTTGATAATGAGCATATCTTGAGATATAAACTAGAAAAACTAGAGAACCAAAAGGAGATTTACTGGAAGCAAAGAAGTCATGTTGAATGGTTGAAAAATGGAGATAAGAATACAAAGTTCTTCCATGCTTTTGCATCAGAACGGAGGAGAATAAATAAGATTTCAAAATTAAGGAATGAACAGGGAGGTTGGGTTGAGGGTCAAGAGCAACTGAAAAATTTTGTTGGTGACTACTATACAGATCTTTTCACCTCACAAGGAACAAGCTTGGAGAGCTATAGTCTGGACCAAGTGCAATCTAGGGTAACACGACAGATGAATGATTTTTTATTAGCTGAGTTCACAGCTGCAGAAGTCCAAATAGCCTTGGGACAAATAGGGGATTTTAAAGCTCCTGGGCCTGATGGTATGCCAGCTATTTTCTTTAAAAAGTGTTGGCATATTGTGGGTGAAAGAATAACAAGAGAAGTCCTACATGTGTTAAATGGAGGAGAATTGCTTGCTGGTTGGAATGACACCAACATTGTTCTTATCCCAAAGGTAAAAGCTCCAACATTATTGAAAGACTTTCGACCCATCAGTTTGTGTAATGTAATTTATAAAATTGTTTCCAAGGTGTTGGCTAACCGCATGAAGAAGATCCTTCCAGAAGTTATATCTAACTCACAGAGTGCTTTTGTTCCTGGATGTTTAATCACCGAT
The DNA here is from genome assembly GCA_001602275.1 of Zoysia japonica. Taxonomy (NCBI): domain Eukaryota; kingdom Viridiplantae; phylum Streptophyta; class Magnoliopsida; order Poales; family Poaceae; genus Zoysia; species Zoysia japonica. Next base: position 1,212,317 of record BCLF01000038.1, read on the forward strand.
AATGCCTTGATCGCTTATGAGGTAACTCACTTCTTGCATAGAAAGAAAAATGGTAAATCAAGTTATGCTGCTATAAAATTGGATTTGTCCAAAGCTTATGACAGAATCGAATGGTCTTTCTTGAATACTATGCTTCGCAAACTCGGGTTTCATGAAAAATGGAATAAACTTATTACGAAGTGTGTATCAACTGTATCTTATAAAATTAAGGTGAACAGCAGTTATTCTAACACAATCATTCCAGGAAGAGGGCTTCGACAAGGCGACCCATTATCACCATATTTATTTGTGATATGTGCTGAAGCTCTATCAATGGCACTCAAAGGAGCTGAAGCCACAGGAAGGTTCAAGGGAGTGAAGATATGTCGACAAGCCCCAAGTTTGACACATTTGTTCTATGCAGATGACTCACTGCTCTTTCTAAATGTCAAAGCATCAGCAGCCAAGGAGGTAAGAGAAATTCTCTCTAATTATGAAAGATGCTCTGGTCAGCTCATAAATAAGGATAAATCTTATGTCATGTTCAGTGCAAACACAAATGACGAGTTGAAAAAGAATTTCATGGTAAATTTAGGGATCACATGCGAAGCTTACAATGAAAAGTATTTAGGACTGCCAGTTTTTATTGGAAGATCGAAGCCCAGAGCGTTTGATTTTTTAAAGGAGAAGATGTGGCACCGCATTCAACGGTGGAAAGAGAAGTTGCTATCAAAGGCTGGAAAAGAAATACTAATTAAGGCTATTGCTCAGGCTATTCCAGTCTACACCATGTCATGTTTTGATCTCACAAAATCTGTGTGCAATGAACTAACTTCAATGATCCTACGCTACTGGTGGGCGCAGCAGGATAAAGATAAAAAAAATTCATTGGGGAAAAGAAAAATTGATGAAGCCAAAGAGTAAAGGTGGTATTGGTTTCCGTGACCTTTATGCTTTCAATATTGCTATCCTTGCTGGACAAGGCTGGAGACTAGTTCAAAATCCTCATTCACTATGTGCTCAGGTTTTAAAGGCAAAGTATTATCAGGACTGTGATGCCCTTCATGCTGAGGCAAGAAGTGATATGTCATACAGTTGGAGGAGTGTGTTGAAAGGTATTAAACTATTAAAAAGGGGAATAATTTGGAGAGTGGGAGATGGACAGCAAATAGATATTTGGTCAGATCCTTGGTTGCCACGGCGAAATAGATTTATCAAAACAAGACGAGGATCATCTCTAATCTCAAAGGTCAGTGAGCTTATTGATCCACCTAGAGGGCAATGGGATGTTGAGACGATCTATGACATTTTTTGTCAAGAAGATGCTGAGGTGATCGTACAAATTCCAGTGAGGGAGAATGAGAATGATTTCATAGCCTGGCACCTTGATCCAAAGGGAAGATTTTCAGTTAAGTCAGCTTAAAATCTCTCTGAAATGGAACAAGAGCAAGGAATGGATGGTCATTCGGGTGGACAGAACTCTATATTTGATTGGAACCGAATTTGGGGACTGCAGCTGCCAAATAAGATAAAGCATTTCATTTGGAGACTGGCTCACAATAGTTTACCATATCGACAGAATTTAAGGGGTAGAGGGGTGAAAATCGAAACTATATGTCCATTATGCCACAGGTTAGATGAAGATGGAGGTCACTTGTTCCTGAAGTGCAAGTGTGTGCGTTCAGTGTGGCGGGAGTTCCAAATGGAAGATAAGTGTAACGTCTCTCGTGTTTCGAAGCTTGAATTCAAATTTGAATTAGAATTCAATTAACCGAAGTCAATAGAAATTCAAATTTGATGTGAATTCAAATTTTTTTTTCAAAGAAAGCAAGCTCAAGAAAATTCAAAGTAATATCTAAAACAATTCTTATTTGTCAATGATCACAAGGTTCAGAAAGTATATAAGGATTTTTGTAAAAATTGAAAACAAAAAATGTAAGTCCCCAAATTATTTTATTTCCTCAAAAATCAGCTTTCTACCTTTCTAATTTTATAGAATTAAATCCGCTGCGAATTTGAAGATGCTCCAAAAAGGAAAGTTGTTCCTCATAAAATTTTCTTCAACCCTGCAAAGTTTGAAATTCATCCGGGCTTGGGAACTGAAGTTTTTGAGACAAAAACAGTAAGCTGCCAGAAAATCCGGGGAAAAAATCAGAAAATTGAAAAATTCGGGGGCCCCGCCTGTCAGCCACTGCTCTTCTTCTCCTCCTTCCCCCGCCGCTCACGGACAGCGCGCACCGCGCGCGGCGCGCATGCATAGTGGCCACATCGCCGGGCGCCCCGACACTGCCCAGCTGGCGCTCGCTCCTTCCCTCACTTCCTCATCCCCGACCAGCTCTCTCTCTCCTGGCGCTCTCTCTCACGAGCGCGACCGAGCAACAGCCGCCCGAGGAGCACCACCGTGGAGCGCCGTCGCCGCGCTCTCTCAGCTCTCCTTCCTCCACGAGCTCGTGCGTCACTCCATCCCCGAGCGTCCACCGCCCTTCTCCCCCTCCCTTCCCTTGTCGAGCTGTCGGATTCCGAAGCTTTCCACAAAAGCTCGAGTTTTGGGTTGCCGGCGCCATTCCTCCAAATCGAGCCCTCTCCGGTGAGCCTAGGCCCGATTCAACTCGGCCACCCCCCCTCCACCTACTACCGCTCCTTCGGCCGAGCTTCTCCGTAAGAATTTTGGGCCTGTGGTGCAGAAATCGCAAAGGTCCTCACCATCAGCCGCCGGAACCGCGCACCTCACCGTCGACGACCCACTTCCGGCCATCTTCGTCGACGACAACCTCGTCGCCGCTCTTCTCCTCGTCTTGGTGAAGCTCCCAGAGCAAACGGTTTCGAGTTTCGTCGAGCGTAGCCCCCATGCGACCTCGCCGAACCTTTTCTCGAGCCGCACCTCGCCGCCGACCATCGTCCGGTGAGCACCCGCCCGCGACGACCCCTCCTCTGGGTTTCTCTCGAAGCGGCGACTCCTTGGGCAGCCCAACCGAGCGCGCAACCCCAGGGGCAAGCCGCCGGCCGTCGCCTCAGGCGAGGCGCCTTGGCCGCCCGC
>BCLF01000038.1:1215736-1298605 GCA_001602275.1 Zoysia japonica
GGCCGCCCGCCGCGGGCTGGAGATCGCCCAACTGCGGGGATCGGCTGCGGCTGGCCGATCGCGTACGTCGGAGGCCTGTGGCCCGCTGTGTGGTCGCCTTGTCCGGCCGCCACGTGGCCCGGTGTGGGGTTGATTTTATTCAATTCCGGAAATTCTTTATTATTGCGCAGAAATTCGATAAAACTTGTAAAATTCACAGAAAATTCATATTAGTTCGAAAAAATATGAAACCAATTTTGTTCGACTTCTAAATTCTTAAAATATTTATTAAAAATATTTTAAAAAAGTAATTAATGGTTTTAATAATGTTTAATTGCAAAATTTTGGTTAATGCATGTTTAATTCTTAATTAATTATGTGTGCACTTTAAATTAATTAATAAAAATTTGCTTAATTGTCCCTTAGGGTAGTAAAGAACTTTATAAAAATGTTTTAGGCTAATTCTTCAGTAATTATTTTATGATGAATTTATCTCTGTTTTCTATGCAGTTAATTCATAGTAATTAGAATATTTGCTAATAATTAACCAAATTTGGTTCTAAATTATATTTACTGAATCTTGACCTATTAAAATTTGTTAGAGTCCAAAAACATTATTGAGTAGTATTAAATTAGTTTGTCTAACCAAATTAAGTGAATTGCTTTAGTATTTAACCAAATTGTTTATACTAATTTTGGTTATATTACTCAAGGTAGTTAATTAAACGCTATTGATATTTTTACCCTACTGGTTTAAAATGATTAACTACCTAAAAATGTAGTATCCACTCCCTCTAGTAATAAAAAGGTTATAAATAAAATTGTTTTGCTGTTTGTTTTTGTTTTGGCATTGCATAGCATGCATATTTATTTTGTCGTTGTTTCATTGTTTAGTAAGCAACGTACTCGAGAGTGACGTGGGTGCTACAGAGGGTGAAGCACCTGTGGATAGTTTTACTGAGGAGACTTCAACATTGCAAAGCAAGCATCATACATGTTGATCCTTATTTTATATAAGTTATGAAATGAATTAGAGTTTTATTATTGCTTTTGTCGGGCAATAGGATAAGTGTGGTTATGTGAGAACCCCTCCTTAGAGTCTTAGGTTTATAGATTGGATTGGTAGTTTTTAGATCCGGTGTGTCTTGCTTAGCCATGCCTAGACCGGTAGAAGTCGAATCGGTGGAAGGTCACCACCTTTTCGCGGGTATAGGATCTTTATTCAACTTGTTACCCATATAGTTGGTCTAAACTTGAAGATGATGAAGTGGAGACCGGACAGGAAAGTATAGTTTGGCAGCAGGAAAGGAGTCATGTGTGCGGTAGCCCTATCTGTGTCGGTTAAGGACCGACCGTTGTTAATTGTTGGCCTAAGCCCTTTTCGTTCATACCACATGTCGAATATAATGGTAAGGCAAACCGAATATCTCATTTGCATACCAACGTTTGGCCCATGACGGCGAGTGACCGCTGGGCTCCCACGAGACACGATACCGGTCCTCCCTGACATGTCGATTGTCCAACCGTTCGGGAATGGATGAGAGAAAGGTTGACATGAGTACTCTCTTATGCGACGTCGCGAGTTGCATAACCTGAATGGTCCTCAAGTTGTGTGGGTACAGTTGAACTCCCCTGCAGGGTGTATAATCGGTTCGGATCGCCGCGGTCTCGGTTATGACCAAGCTTGGTGTCCATTGATTTTCATCGTAGTTAACAACTTCACTTCTTTAATCAATGATGGTAGAGTGGTGGGATATATTGAAGATGTATTGTTGACACATCTCTTATTACGATTTTGTATAATTATTTAATTGCTTGAGTTTAGTAATTAGTTGCCCATGAGTCTTTACTTTATGCTTCGCTTTTAAATTAGTAATATTTACTGTTTTTTCGCAATTAAGCTTTATTGCATTATTATCCTTGCTAATGCCTCATTCATGATCCTTGGAGTCGAGATGTGCGTCCCACGAGTATGTCTTGCTGAGTACCTTTGTACTCACGTTTGCAATGTTGAAATTATGCAGGTGAAGATGATTTGGTTTTTGGCTATTTCTTCCCTGCCGATGTTGGCGAAGGGGATGAATAGTCAGTGTTCTTCCTTTGCGTGACGGTGGTGTTCGTGGGCCAAGCACACTGTCTTTCGGTTTGTTTTAAAATATTTTCCCGCTGCGTAGTACTATCCATCATGTAGAACCTAAATGAAAACTTAGTACTTGTTTAATTATGGTTTAAGAAGTTTGAGAGCTAAAACTTCAACCCTGCTGCTCTCACTCTTGTCCCAATTATAAACTTTTACTTAAGATTTGTAATAACTTATATATATGTATGTGAGATCCCTATGTGATGTGTATAACGTTGAATACTGATATGCTATTGTCCTGGGCCGTGTTTGGAAAGCATATCGAGGGATTGCCGGGGTTGATTTCTCGTTAGTTGAATGGAGCTTGAGTTCGGTTTGAATATCAAGCTAATTCGATTAATTGGAACTCAACTTGGACGGTTCCTCACAATAAGAGAATTAACTTTCTTGCATGCACTTCAGCAAAACAAGTTCTAGAGGAAATTTATAAACTGAATGAGGAAAAACAAGTTAAGGTATTGACACTGTTGTGGGTCCGGTGGACTGCACGTAATAAAGTTTCCAAGGGAGAGGGCACATTTATCCTAGAGAAAGTAATTTTCCTGATTAGAAACTTTGTTAATGACTTCATATGCTACTTAAAGAGAGAAAACAAGCACTCCTCAAATAGGTGTAACAGGTCATGGAGACCACCTGAGGGTGATTTATTGAAGATAAATGTGGATGGTTCCTTCCACAAACAATCTGGGAATGGAGGCTGGGGAGCTATAATAAGAGATTGCGAAGGGCATCCAAGGATGATGGCAGCGGGTAAGTTGCAATATCTTCAAGGCTCTTTTCAGGCTGAATTATTGGCCGCAACAAATGCACTGAAGATTGCTGCTGTACTTGGCATGGGTAGAATAATTTTGGAGACAGATTGTCAAAATCTAAAAAACTCTTTGATAGAAGAGGAGGTGGACAATGGTAGGTTTGCTGTAATATTTAGAGAAGCTAGAACACTATTGTCCCTTAATTTTGAGGTATATGATGTCATATATTTTCCAAGAGTCTGTAATAGGGTGGCACACCGTTTAGCTCACTTTGGTGCCGGTCATCACTCGTCAGAATGCTATAGTGTTTGGCTGGACAACTTTCCAGAGTTTGTCTCTGATATTGTATCCAGCGAACGCGCTGGAGTACATGGCTAATGGAAATTTGGTTTCCTTTCAAAAAAAAAAAACACCTCCTTAGTATGTTGCGATACATCTTGGGCTAACTTGCGAAAGTTGCATCAGACGACATATGGAATGCTCTATCCAATGAAGCAGCTGCACGACCATGGAGAACGAGCGGGAGCTCGAGTGGCTAGCATGGTCAGTGCACACGCAGCCCGCCCGGGTTCGGGAATCGCACCCGGGTGTTGTCATCGGGTTGTCTCTAAATAAATTTCAGATGATGTCTCTTAACGCATGGAGTCACAAAGAGGCGACGCTTTCGTCCCACGTCAAAGTCTCGATCTTCAATACTAGGTGTAGGTGTAGGTCTGATCGTATGTAGAGGTGTTGGTGTCAGTTGTGATGTGAGAGTTTGCATGCGTTGCATACGAGCAGATACTACATCTGTATCGAATTATTTCGACGATTTTGACAAAGGACGCGATCTTCAATACTAGGTGTAGGTGTAGGTCTGATCGTATGTAGAGGTGTTAGTGTGAGTTGTGTGAGAGTTTGCGTGCGTTGCATATGAGCAGATACTACATCTGTATCGGTATAAGTTGAGAGGCTCTAAAAAAATGCTGCACGAGCATGCAGAGGATTCCCTGCAGAACTGGCTGCAAAGGTTGTGGTTAAGGTAATTCTACATACAAGTATCTGTACATACTAGCTTAAAGCTCTACAACAATTCAGATGTGCGTCTTTTGTTTTAGAAGCAAGTACATGGCAAAGTGTTTTAGAAGCAAGAGCATATACCATCTGTATAGCGTAAGAATTGTGAAGCTTAGGCTACATCTAGCGATTAACAACGCTGCACACATAGTTCATATTTCTTATGCTATACAGAGTTCACATGGCAACAGAAATGCACTGCCTATTCTATGTTTGGCTTCGCAATGGAACTTCAATCCATGTCATGCGAACCTATTTTGATCTATTGAATGATTTTCCTTTTGTATTTAGGGAGGAAAACCTCGTGTTGCTTGACTTTGTTCATGGGTCTGATGGCATCAGGAATCTATTTCTTCCTACGCCTGGCACTAAAAAGGTTGTGGAAACTTTTACAGAGTTCCTGATAAAAAAAGTTTTCTCAAATTTCCTATAGAGGTCACTGTACTCTCATTGAGGTCCTTGGCAAGCATAGCTTTGGTGTGCCCTGAGTTATATGCTACAGCATTGTGTTTGTGTTTTGCTTAGGCTATCAAAAGTCACTTCTTTTGCATGTAAACATGAGCAAAATAGTTGTGCTGGGTGCTGCAGTATGTCTGCATATCTTTTAGAATGATGATGATGAAAGTTAGAAAGGTTGGTTCCCCTTTTATCAATACTCCCTCCGTTCTTTAATCGATGTCGTCGTTGACTTTTTAATTCAGCTTTGATCATTCGTCTTATTCAAAAAAATTTGATAAATTTTATATATTTTGATATAATTTGATTTATGATTAGAGTTATTTGAATCACAACTTAAAATTTTACATATTTGAGCAAATTTTTTGAATAAGACAAATGGTCAAAATTGAATTTAAAAGTCAACGGCGACATCAATTAAAGAACGGATGGAGTATGTTTTTTAGATAAATTTATTCATGACTGCAATAATGTGGTTTCAATCAAATTGTCTTACTAATCCTTGAGTTAATATTTTTCTTGAGTTAATAGTCTTTTTTGAGTTAATATTTTTTCTAGACCCGTAGCGTTAGCACGGACATTCGGACTATATTGGCTAATTTATTTGTTCTTAGTTGATGACCGTAACACCTCAGGTTTGTGAGCATTCTTCTATTTTGTCACAATTGTCTATTACCTCTTGATAACTGTACCAGTGTGAAGGCTGTGAAGAGTCACATAACTAAGGTGAACTATGAAGTTTATACACTTTCTGCCATTACTGTCAAGGAACGAGATTAACATGAGATGGTTTGTTTTACAAAACCTGCAAAAACATATTGGAAAAATTGCAAGATCACAACCACTATTGTCTTTATTTCTGATGTAAAGTGAGCTTCTTTCTGGACGAGATTAAATTATTCTCACTGTATGCTTCATGCACATATTTGGTCGCTGAAATTAAATTTTGTGCTTTATATATGTTTAATGTTTGCCTGGACTCATCCAACCCTGGATTGCAATGGGATCTAGAACTGTACTAATAGTATTTTATCTAATTTTAATTATATCTGCAGATACAAATTGTATTTATTTTATAGCAAATTTCACACATTTTGAGCTGGATACCTCTATTTTTCAGTATGAATCAGAAGAGTCACCGGCAAATGAATGTCCTGGGCCAATGACCATTGATTTGCAATTTGAAGAAAGGTGGCAACGTATTGTCCTAAATACAACAGGTTAGATTTGCTACCTTGTTCCTAGCCTTTTATAACATCTTCCTTGGTTTTCTTGCCCAACCTTGCCTACCAACCCAGGGGCAAAATTTGACAACAAAAAAATGTGTGGATTTACAACGAAACGCTGGAACTGGACCCGGATATGCGATGAAACATTAATTTGTATTATTCTATGTTAGATAATTCTGCATGGTATATTTTGGTAAGAAGGTAAGCAGATATATTATGTTATCAGGAAGGCTAGAGTACCAATAATTTTGAGTAATTCATGTTGTTTTAGTACAAACTTTTGTCGTGTTGCAAAAAAAAAAATTACAAGCTTTTGTCTGGTTCCCGCGGTTGGTATTAATTCATGTTGTAATTGCCTGGAAGCACTTAAAGTGGATGAGTGGCGAAAGATAATTGTTCTATCTTTAGTTCGTTTGGAATGTTCAAAAAATTCCACCAGCATTTATCAATCCTGATCTGACCAAATATGACTATATGAGCTTGCATATATTGGAACGTATTGGAATGGTTTTGCGTTAAATTTCTTGCATATATTGGAATAAGTATGATGTAAATTTGTCTTGTCTACGGCTCAGTGTGTACTGATACAAGTTGTAATACCTATATTGTAGTGGAATTTTATAATGTTGATCTGCTCGTAGTGTAGCATGGGCACTCGGACTATAGAGTATTAAGTACATATTGCTACAAATTCAATACTTCTGTCTCCTGATAAGTCATAAATTTACTTTCAAATAGGAAGCATTAAAATGTCTTTCACCTACCCCTCCGTTCCGAAATTGTTGTCGTCATTGACTTTTAATATCAAATTTAACTATTCATCTTATTAAACAATACGATAAATATTATATATTTTCTAATTTGATTTTTCCTTGAAGGTGTTAGAAATATGATATATAATTTTAAACATTTGAACTAATTTTTTAAATAAGATAAATAGTCAAAGTTGATGTTAGAAGTCAACAGAGACAACAATTTAGAAATGGAGAAAGTGCAAAGTAACATTCCCAAGCCATACACATCTTGATAGGAGAGATATTAAGACATAGTCCAGTGCTTTATGAGCAGCTTAAAAAATGTACGCCAATCCAGCCGCACCTTTAGCGTGATTAACATGAACATGCATCTAAACATCTAACGGTTTAGGGTTTGGGTATCATGAACATGCATCTAAACATCAAAGTTAAAAAAGTTTGACTTATGCTTATATTTTGGGACAGAGAGTTTCAATGTATCTTCATTACGCAGGACCACCGAACTGCTGGCCCATGCATCTCACTGTGATTTATGTGGGTAATGGGTTGGTTTGACTCATAATTAACACTGACCTAGCAAACCATCAGAAAATTTGACCCAAAACGCAAGAAGCAACTTGTTACACAGTGATGCCAAAGATCAACAGAGAAAGACCATGAAAGAACTTTCATGTTCTAACAAAAAATAATAATAAACATGCAAAATAGTGGGATCGAAAATACAAAGAACGAAACATGCATAGATATGCAACTATTCCAATAACTCACATACAAAGTGGAGCAGCAGCAACTAATCCATCCAGAGAGGGGAATCAAGGGGTCACCACGGGGGGAGTGTAGCAGCGAGAACTGGCAAGCACCAGCCGCACCACTATGGAAGCTGCTGCCGTGGTGTTCAGATTGGGACAAACTATGAGAACTTTGGAAGCAGATCCGCTTATGGGCGGGCTCTTGATCTGGCAAGGCTCGGCGGTCGGTGCATGCCACTGGTGCGTAGAGGCGAAGGAGCGCAGTCGTGTGGCACCATGGCGGGATCCGCGGCAGCTAGCTCCGGTGTGGGTGCCAAGCGGTGCGTGCGCTGCAGCAGCAGGACTCGCGCGTTGGGCCAGGAGGCTTGCCGGGCTGCGTGCTGCGTGGTTCCGGCGGGGATTTCCTTGCTCTCCATCGCCGCTTGCCACCGGACCATCGCTGAATCTCGCGAGGCAGAAATCAAAGAGGGGCGGCGCCACTAGTGGTGCTATCTGGGTTACCCAACGACCCACTAGGTCGACCCAGCACTACCCAAAGATACAGTGGGTCGGCCCAGTAAGGTAATTACATCTTTTTCATACTTTGGGTAGTGGAGCAATGGGCCTTCATCCTGAAGCATATATAATACCTGCATTTTTTTTCAAGTCCGTTGCCCTGATCATATCATTTTATGAAAATTTCAAGTGCCGAGAAAGCAGGAAAACCGGCTATTAATATGTTTCTATGAAGTCACGGACTAATAATAAACAAGAAAGATTTTAACTAATTGTTGACGTCGAAATCGGGTAAGGGCTAACACACCGCTCGCACATCTATGTGTGAAAACGCCGATGTTTCTTCAACGCTGGGTTTGGGGCAGCACCTAGACTATCTCACCTCGGGAGAGACCCCGTCGAAGGAGGATTATCTTAGGGATGATCCGGGCTCGGTCAGGCCAGCGGGATCGCTTTTAAACGTCACCGAGACGAAAGAAGAACAGCACGAAGGTCGAGTAAGAGGATTAGAATTTGAAGAAGAACGAAATATAAAGGCAACTTGTTTTGATCGATTTAGATGATCCTCAACTGGCCATGGGCCTCTGTTTTATACAGGAGGGATGGTCTTATCTCGCAGGGCAACTAATCACACGAGTTAAGAAAGAAATTAGAATCAATCAGCTAAACTTTTCTAAATCAGCATAACCGGAGTCTCCAGTAAACTGCCGGAGACTCCGGTGACCGAAGTCTTCGGTAAAGTGCCGGAGGTTCTGTCGTGTAATTTCTCGAACGAACCAGAGAGGGCTCACCGGACACTCCGGCAATGTGCTGGACACTTCGGTGGGCTGAGTGCCCGAACCCGAGAGAGCTCACCGGACACACCGACGACGTGCCGGACACTCCGATGGGCTGTGTCCGAACCCGAGAGGGCTTACCGACACTCCGGCGACGTGCCGGACACTCCGGTGGGCCGAGTGCCCAAACCCGAGAGGGCTCATCGGACACTCCGGCAACGTGCCGGATACTCCGGTGGCCCTGTGATTTTTGGGTGTCAAAATATCCCCCTGTTTTTATGAAGTTCGTACATCATAAAACATTTAAGCACCCAAAAACCTCTAAAGGCGGTAGTTTTCTTGACTCATCGGCCATTGTATTCAATTTTGGCAACGATGTTCATCACATCGGTCACTTTTCTCTTACACTTTTTGCCATACACTTAGGTGATACTTTTTTAAGTACCGGCCGTTAAGGGCCCTAGGTAGTGATTCTCCGCGAACATCTTCTAACATGTATGCGTTTCCGGCGATGATTTTTACTATTCGGTATGGCCCTTCTTAACTAGGAGACCATTTTTCAAAATTGTTACTTCTTGAGCCTACAGGCAGAATAGTTTTTCAAACTAATTCGCCCACTTGAAATGTTTTGACTTCCACCTTCTTATTGTAGGCTCTAGAAACTCTAGCCTTGTCTCTCAATTTATTTCAATGCATTTAAACGCTTATCGGTGACTTCATCGATATTATCTAGTATTAGAGTTCTATACTCATCGGTGGATAAATCATTTTGTTTGGCTAACCTTAGAGCTCCTAGATTTACCTCAACGGGCAAAATGGCCTCTTGTCCATACACAAGTTCATAGGCGTTACTTTAATTGCCTCATGCTTAGATATCCGATGAGCACACAATGCTTCTGATAAGACATCATGCCATCTCTTGGGAGAGTCTTCTATCTTTTTCTTAATGAGGTTAATTAACATTTTGTTACTAGACTCGGCTTGACCATTAGCCTGATCATAATATGAAGATAAATTGAGTATCCTAATTTTGTAGGATTCGGCAAACTCTTTAACATGACCGGACGTAAAGGAAGTACCCTGATCGGTAATTAAAGTTTGAGGTATGCCGAACCTATGAATAATATGCTCAGTAAGGGACTCAGTTACCTCTTTGTGCGTCATGTTCTTGAGAGCCACCACTTCGGTCTATTTAGTGAAATAATCCGTTGCGACCAATACGAAATGATGTTTCTTCAAAGATGGTGGATGTATTTGTCCTATGAAGTCCAATCCCCATCCTCGAAATGGTCATGGTTTTATGATGTGGTTCATCGTGGCTGCGGATGCCAATTGAATGTTTTTAAATCTTCGGCACTCTTCGCAGCCTTTGTAGTAGCGGTAGCAATCGGCAATCATGGTTGACCAATAGAATCCGACCCTCCTTAACAACTATTTTATTTTTGGAGCCGATTGATGCGTACCACAAATGCCCTCATGAACTTCCCCCATAGCTACTCTAGCTTCGTCATCACCCAAACATTTCAAAAGCAAATTATCCCCCGTTCAACGATATAAGTTACCATCGATCAAAATATACTTAAAAGCCATATGCCGAACCTTCCTATCTACATTTTGGATTGGGCTACGAATGTATGAAATTATGAGTGACTTCCAATCAAACAATTCGATATCATCACGGTTTGACGTGTTAGTGTTCGAACGGTCTAATTCCAACACCTTAAGCATCGGTTTCTTATTGACTAAAAATCTATATTTACCAACATTATAACTCGATGCTTGTTGAGCCAACTCATTGGCTTCACTGTTTTCTAGCCTAGGCACATGATGTATGTTGAATTCATCCATTCTTCTAATGATGTCTAGGCACTTATCTAAGATAGCATTCAATAATCCGTCTAAGCATTGAAAATTTTAAGAAATCTGTTGTACTACTAACAATGAATCACCAAAAGCCTCTACATGCTTAACCCCCATAGACTCCAACATCACTAAACTGAACAATAATACTTCATATTCTGCTTGGTTAGTGCATCATGAGGAGATACTAAAACTACACCAACACCTTGACCCTCTTTACAAACCGATTCATCAAAATATAACTTTCAAGGGGTAAAAGTAACATAAACAACATCTAGATCATGTTTTAAATCAATCCGATGTTCAACAATAAAATTAGCAATAATTTGGCATTTCATGGATTTCAACGATTCATAAGCTAAATCATATTCAATCAATGCATAAGCCCATTTAGCAAGTCTACCACTAGAAATTGGCCTATGCAACATATGTTTAATAACATCGGTTTGACAAGCAACCACACAAGTGCTAGATAGCAAATAATGTCTCAACTTGGTGCAAGCATGATACAAAAAAACATAGTTTTTCGATGAGAGTGTACATTATTTCATCATCCACCAACCGTCGGTTCACATAGGTGATCACGTACTACTTTTCTTCGGCTTCTTGTGTCAAAACAGCACCAACCATATCATCTTCTGCCGCTACGTAAAGTCAAAAAGAAACTCCTCCCTTAGGCGTCCTAAGCACCGGTGGCGAAGACAAGTACTATTTAATTTTTTTTAATTCGATCATGCATATTCGGGTTGAATCTCCTCATCGTTTGTTTAAAAGGTCTAAAACTAGATTTTGTTGGAAGCCAATGTTCAACTAACTCGCGGCACAACCCAGGAATTTCATTATCAGACCATGCAAAACAGTTCACATATTCTTTTAGTAAACCGATTAACTTCATCTTATAATCGGTTTTCATATTTTTATTTATATAAGTTGGTCTCGTATTATCATCGCTGTCAAAGTTCACCTCCTCAAGAGGATCGGCTGATGTGAATCTTTAGCCTAACTTATCCATATCTTCTATTTTCTCGATAGCTTCGCACATATCATTCGTATTACACCGATAGTGTTTCACTCTCTTTTACAACCAATCAAGATTAGAATCCATTAAATCACATTATATGGTTGAACCGATTCTCCATCGGCTTTACATTGACCAGTACAAAACTATCTCTAGTTACGCTAAGAAAATTATAATCCGTCAAGTCTAAACCGGTCAAGCACTTAGACGGCGTCATGCGACAAAGAAGATGATTCGACCATAGCAACATAAGCCGATGCATCCTCATAAACCACCTCTACATCATCACCAATCTATTGTATCAAGAATTGATGTAGAATAAAAGGAACACATCTATTGGCATGAATCGAATCACGCCCTAAAATCAAGCTATAACTACGGCGCACATCGACAACAAAGAAAGCGGTAGCCATGGCCTTGCTTCCAACGGTGAGTTCCATAGAAGCGACCCCCTTAGCCTTGATAGGGTCTCCTTCTCTCACACCGTTTAAAGTCATGTTGGTCCGGATGAGCTCGTCATCGGCCTTACTTAGCTTCTTAAACAAATAATACGGCATTAGATTAACAATAGCATCGCCATCCACAAGCATGCAAGAAATCGGTGAGCCATTAATATGACCTCTCACATAAAAGGGTTTCAAATGGTTCTCCGATTCCTCGAGCTTTTCAAAGATAACACTTTTCGGTCCAAAGTCGAATTATGCCATGACTTCTTCTTTCTCTATAAGAGAATAATCGGAAAGAGATAAGAAAATGGTGTTAATGTTCATACCTTCTCGAGGCGGTGTAGGCTCGTAGTCCAAGAGGTCATCGTCGTCGAGCTTGGACATATCGACGTCTCCCGTGGGCTAAGGTGCTGTGGAGTCTTCTCCAAAGACGGCGTCGGCCAAATCAAGTGGCTTTGGAGCAGCCTCCGCTTCCTCCGTCACCGGTGGAGTAGGAGGTTTGGGCTCCTTAACCCTACACTGCTTACTTTGAGGGACTATCAGCTTGATCTCTATGAAGACCTTGTCTCTTTTTTTCTCCACCTCCTCTTCTCGCATCTTCTAGAGGCGCAGCCTTTGGAGCTTCCTCTTTTGAGTGTGGGTCAAGCCAGACGGACACCTCCTCGGTTGCGTATACTTCAAGGAGCTCTTACTGCTGCTAACTTCATGGTCATGAGAGGCCTTTTCGACCAGATCATCCAAAGTGATCGGCACCGTGAAGACTTCTTCGATTTTGACATCAGTTGTGCCCATTTACACGACACCTCCGGATGCACTTTCTTAATGAAAAACGGTGGAGAGAGCAGGTTCATTACCTTGCTTCGGGCGCCACTCTTGCTTAGGCGCGGTGGTGAAGCTCCCTCCCTGAACCTTGATCGGTTGAGAATCCATCCGATCCGGGATAGGGTTGGAGAGCTTTGTGAAGACATCCCCTCTTGATCCGTTTCACCCCGGATGAAATGGTGGGTATGCCATCAGTGGAACGGGCCTTGGTGACATAGGCATTGATGGCACGGGCATCCACGGTCCCATGTATGGATGGGATACCGGGAATGGTGGGCAAGGCATATGATGGAACTACGGCGGCGGCACTCCAAAGCCATTTGGAGGAAAAGGAAGAGGTCCGTGCATATTTACGGTTGGCCTCATCTCCGTCCTAGGTGGGCTACCTCCTCTAGGTGGTGATCTCGATCGCTTCATAGACCGATTATTTGAATCGGTCTTTTAATTTTTGTACATAGCCATGAGCTGGTCGAAGACGCTTTTAGGTCCTATCTTCTGATCCGTGGCTTTACCTTGATTCACCTTCCACTTATCCTCTTCAGGATTCTTCGATTTTATCATTTTGGGCTGTGGAGCTTGCCCCTCAGGTCTAGAGTATTGGATGGTGACTTTTAGAGACTCTTGACTATCGAAGGAATTCTTGAGCACCACCTTCCTAGAGGCACCCTTCTCACTTGGAGAAACAGGCATCTCATCCCTGATGACCACGTTCTTCCCTTTGATTGTATCGGCTTGATGAGGCCGAATCAACACCTTGGGGTTGAGCTATAGAGTGTTGACGGAGAAAGAATGCTTGTCGATCTGCATATCCTTAAGACTCAACGTCTCTCATTAAGGGCCGATTGGACCTGTCGATGGAAAACATTACAATCATTAGTAACATGAGCATAAAAGTTATGCCATTTACAATATGCCCTACACTTAATCTCATCCGTCGAAGGTAAAGTATATGCGATCTTAATGTATCCACCTTTGTGGAACTCATCAAATATTCTATCACATTTTGCTATATCAAAGGTGTATTTCACATCGTCTTTTCGATTCTTATGAACCGGTTTGAGGAAATCACAAACAAATGATTTGGCCTTAGAGGGCTAAATGAACTCGGCAGCCAAGATGTCATTGGAATCATCATTGGAGCTATCCGAATCACATTCTACGACGTGCACGTTACGACAGGTCTTGTAATCATGTCTTATTTCTTTGCTTCAGCTTTCTTGAGCCGAAGCCCTTTGTTGGAGGTGGGTGAGTGTAAGAAAATTGTATCACTTCAACTTTTCTCTAAGATGCGACCGTAAACCACTAAAAGCTAGGTTGGCTAAGTCTTTTTCAAAAATTGTTAAATTAAAGTATCGGTTCTTAATATCTCAAAACCGCCGAAGATAGTCAATGACGGGTTCTTCTTTCTCTTGCCGAACCGATGACAACTGTAACAACTTTAATTCGTTGTCCTCGAAAAAAAAGTGGTCATGAAACTTGCGCTCTAAAGACTCTCACGTGTATATGAACTCCGAGGACAATGATGAAAACCAAGAGAAAGCGGTTTCGTTTAGTGATAAAAAAACAATTGTACTTTCAAAGCCTCACTAAAACCCGCTTCTCCTGCTATGCTACATATTGGCTAACGTGTTCTCAAGTGGTTTTGCTATCTTCGCCATTGAATTTGACGAAGTCGAGAACACGCCATCCAACGAGATATGGGACCGAATCAAAGTATGCGGGGTACGGTTTTTGATAAATCCGGTCCCTCCTCTTGAGGTCTACCCCTAGCGTCTCACGAAATTGTTTGTTTAAGTCCTCTTTAATGCGAGCCATACACTCTTATATGTTTGCTATGAGTGGCCTAGTGGATGTGCCTGGTGGTGAGGGATGTGTGCACATTTTCATAGCGCTAAACAATTCATTTGGAACAGGGCCATAAGAGATACCTGTACCGCTAAGTGGGATAGGTGGTGTGCTATATGCGATAGTACGGTAAGGAGGAACAAAATTAGCCAATTTATTCAATCGGCTAGTGAACGGATTAAAGATGCTAGTAATTAGCTCTATGCTTCTACCAAAGCACTAGTTTGCGTATGAGACGAAAAACTAGTTTGCTCACTAAACGAGTTCAGCGGCATGGCATACAAAGGTTGTTCTACATTTGACGTAGTAGACGCCGACGCACTAGTAGTAGGACCTACATACGCAACATGAGACGATGATGCAATACTAATATTTTTAGACTTAGACAAATTTTCTTGGATCATGTATTTCATATTGTTCGTAAAGACCTTTTTCATATCGGCAAAGTAATACGAAAGTCTTTAAAAGTAACGGGAGGGTGTGAAGATTACATTGACAGCACCTATGGCCGTGTCGTCGTCGACGGCTAGAAGAACAGGCTCCTTTACTTGTGAGATCGCGCTTTGGCGGTACTCTTTGAAACACGCCAAGTACTTGCTCGCTTCCTCAGGCAACTCCAAGGATGACATAACGATGTTCACCGTGGAGATCTCGAAGGTCATAGTGGAAATGATGATTTGGTTTGTCTAACCGGAATCAGTCGTCCTCAGCGGAGTCGCAAAAAAGTGTGTTAACACCGAAATCGGGTTCGAGCTAACACACCGCTCGCACGTCGCCTCGGGAGGGACCTCATCGGAGGAGGATCGTCTTAGGGATGATTCGGGCTCGATCAGGTCAGCCAGATCGCCTTCAAACGTCGTCAGG
The DNA here is from genome assembly GCA_001602275.1 of Zoysia japonica. Lineage (NCBI taxonomy): Eukaryota > Viridiplantae > Streptophyta > Magnoliopsida > Poales > Poaceae > Zoysia > Zoysia japonica. The sequence goes on from BCLF01000038.1 coordinate 1,230,979, forward strand.
ACGAAGGAAGAATAGCACGAGGGTCGAGTAAGAAGATTAAGGTTTGAAGAAGAACGAAATGTAAAAATAAATTATTTTGATCGATTTGGATGATCCTCAACCGGCCATGGGTCTCTGTTTTATAAAGGAGGGATGGTCTTATCCTGCAGGACAACTAATCTCACGAGTTGAAAAAGAAATTAAAATCAATCAGCTAAATTTTTTTCTAAATTAGTATTACCGGAGTCTCTAGTAAAGTGTCAGACACATTGGTGACCGAAGTTTATTGTAAAGTGCCGGAGGTTCCGTCGTGTAATTTTCTGAATCCGAGAGGGCTCACCGGACACTCTGTTAACGTGCCGGACACTCCGGTGGGCTGAGTGTCTCTGAGAGGGCTCACCGGACACTCCGGTGATATGCCGAACACTCCGGTGAGCTAAGTGACTGAACTCGAGAGGACTTAGTGAACACTTCGGCAACGTGTCAGACACTCCGGTGGGCCGAGTGTGCGAACCCGAGAAGCCTCACCGGATATTCCGGCAACGTATCGGATACTTCGGTGACCCTGTGATTTTTGGTGTCAACGCTAATAATCAAAATCTGACGTGGTGTCACCCACTCGACATTACAAGGAAAATCTTCAGATCAAAAACTCTACCAACAGATACTATTTGTACTACTCTAAATAAGATATGGCCTAAATAATCAGAAGCTTAATTTATGAAGTGAAACAGGTTCCAAAACGATGACGACGGCAATGGAACCATGGCATCTCGAGCGCGGCCGCCGCGGTTAGACGAGACTCGGGGTTGCTCTCCAGCAAGCCATTGAGGATGTCGAAGCCAGGCCGCGACAGCTTTTCCTTCGGGAACACCGCCTGCAAGAGGCCGGCGTGTCGGCAGTACTTCTCCCGCAGATAGCTCGCCTCCTGCGGCGTCGCCGCCTTCTGCAGCCCAGGCCACTCCACGAGACCCCTGCCGCCGACTACCTGCAGCACTTCTTTAAGATCCGGTTGCTCCGACCCCCTGCCGAAGAACGGAACGCCCTCGCCGGCAAGGAGCTCTGCCATGATGCAGCCGAGCCCCCACACGTCGATCCGCTCGTCGTAGACGACGCCGGAGCTGAGGAAGAGCTCCGGCGCACGGTAACGGCTGGACGACGCGAGGTGCGCCCTGCCGTCCTTCACGGCCGCTCCGGCTCGCTCCGAGGCGTTGAAGCCGCATATCGTGTACTTGCACTTGCATCCTTGCTTCTTCTTCTTTATCATCTTATTAATCTGTTGCTCATCTATTATCACGTTCTCGGGCACGACTTCCCTGTGCAGCACTCCGACCTTGTGCGCGCACGCCACACCGGAGATGATCTGCGCCATGGCATCGCGCACCTCGTCCTCGCTGAACGGTCGACCCTCGCGGCGCCGCTGCTGCACGTACCGCCGCAGGTTCACCGGGCCGGCGAACTCCGTGACGATGAAGCGGTCGTCGTGGTCGGTGGTGATGGTCGTGAGGAGGTTCACGACGTTCGGGTGGCCGCGGCACGCCTCGAGGGCCCCGACTTCCTGCGCGAACTCGCGGGGGCCCGTCGCCACGAACTCGCCGTCGGTCCGGCCGCTGAGCTGCTTCACGGCGACCAGCCGCTCCTCGACGCTGTCCCACGCCGCGTACACCTTGCCGAACATGCCTTTGCCCGCCATGACCGCGTGCTTGTACCGATCCGCCACGGCCGGTGGCCAGCCGACGGGAGCTGCCGACTCCTCCTTTCCCGCGTTCATTGACGTCGCGACGGCATTGGCCTCCTCGATCTCAGGCATCCTCTCTTTTCTGCGACGCTCTTCTCGCGACGAACGAGACCTGGGTGCAGGCCGGCGCGAGTTGCTGATGATTTGCGCGGGTCATCGAGGCGTGGCGTTTATATAGGTGTAGCGGAGTTGGAACCGCCCCTGCTTCCTCTCGGAGTTGACTCGTCTTCGATCTGGAACGTATACGAATTCCGTGGGAGATCGAGTCCAATTCGATTTGGGGTTCTCCACGTGCAAACATCCAATGGCTCTGATTCGGGCTCTCCACGTGACCCAATGGCCTGGATTTCTCGTGTGGGACCTTGGTCTATCGGCGTAACAACCTGTCAAACATAAAAGTTAACAGTAAAAATCTGCTTGTAAATTTTTGGTCTGTTTTGCACTATTGTGAATTATTAAAATCTAGATTTTAGAGGTGAATTTTAAAATTCAGATTATAGGAAAAATCTGGTGGAGGTGTTTAGAGGTCAAATTTTAAAGTATGCATTTTTTAGTTATATTTTGTCTATTACCTATGTACCTTTTATCACTTTTTTTTGTCACAAACTCTCTCTGTAATTTTTTGTCACACATTCTATCTCTAATAAAAAAATAATAGATTCATCCATTTTGAAATTCGATTTCTGTTAGACCCCTCCCCACTGCCGTACTTTCACACAGTGCTGTATAGTGATTCCAACTTCTATAGCATCCACGCGTCACTCCCCAACTTCCATAGCGTCGGCGCGTCGCTCTTCCCGTCGAGAACCCCCTAACTTTCACGTAGCGCTGAGCGGCAACTCCATCACTCATAGTGGTGACTCAAACTACTGCCATCTCTCTATCTCTACGTTGTCACTCTTCAATTAAATCCTAATTTATGAGAGAGAAAATAGAAGATACATATTGCTACAATACTTTTATTTCTTCAACTTGTTTAAACGCCATCTATTATTTTTTGCCATCTCAGTACATCATTAAAATCTGCTTAGATATGGGCAGGCGACAAGATCCTGTGATTGAGATCAGTTTTGATTTTATTATTGTCAAAAAGGCATTGCGCAGGTTAAATGGTTGTAACTTCGCACAACGCTGCGCGGTGACTCCAACTTTAACAACTTTGACGTCGTCGTCCCTGTCGAAGACCCCTAACCTTCACACAGCACTGAGCGATGACTCCAACACCCGTGTTGGTAATTCAAACTGCTGACATCTCTTTATCCCTACAGTGTCACACTTCAATTAAAATTCTAATCACAAGAGACTCTGTTACTTTCTTACCATATCGATACATCATCATATTATGAGCAGGCGACAAGACTCTGTGATACAGACTGACTCATTTATTTATTCAGTTGGGATAAGTTTTAGTTTTGTTCAAGTCAAAAAGGCACTATGCAAAGGTTAAATTAAGTAAATATTGTGTAATTTTTTTTTCCGTAGCTCAATTTGTATTAATACAAGTTGTCATACTTATATCATAGAAATTATGTCATATTTTTATCCATAGTGGAGCGAGAAGGTGTTATATTGCTTTCCTGTGCCAAAAGAAAAGCATCACATTGCCCTGCTCTTAGAGTAGAAAATTATTGATATCTATAGTTTTCGTTTGTCTTAATATATTTTTAAAGTTAATTTTGTATGGAGCTATTTTAAACGATGCTCTAAGTATTCTTAAATTTAGATATATGGCACTATAATTTTTTCTATTCAAAATATACTTTCACATTGTTATTTATAAAGGGTCCTACAATTGGATGGGATATGAGCTTGAATAGCATATCTTAAATTTTAAAAAGTTATAATAATATGTATATTAAATTAATCGAATATTCTATATTACGCTGCATATTCACACAGCAGATCGTGATGAAAGCATGGAGCCATCAAGGAAAATGACTTTCTTCAGAGGCCGGCCGCCATGTATACGGGCCCAAAACCCAACACGTCGCGACCAAAACCGCCGACCAAATAAGCCCGCACACGCGGCGGCGTCCTCGCGACCGCACCGGTCACTCCCTCCCCTTGCCTTCCCACCGCCGTCGAGGGGCCGGAGCTCCGAGAGCGGCGCATGGGCCAGGCTCTGCGCCGCGCCTCAGGGCGCGTAAGACCGCCTCCCCCTCCGCCGGCACCTCCGGCGAGACCCCCTCCCCCGCCCCCGCCTCGGGAGCCGGCGGCGGCCGTTGGCGGCGCGCCGCAGGACCGACTCGACGCGCCCTCCAATGGCGGTAAGCCCCGGCCGCCCACATCCTGGCGCTTCCCGTTTGCTCGCTTGCGGCTTTGTTAGATCAGGCGACGCCTCCTGACTGGTGGACTCGTCGTCACATAAGCTCGTTCTCGTGTGTACCTTTGCTCGTGGCGATTGGTGCATCGGCGTATGTTTAGCTTCCACTCTGTTGTAGTTTAGTTCTGTGTGCAATGCTGGTGAAGGATTGAGCGAATTGGGTGGGATGCTTTAGCTTGCTTCTGAATTGAGCTGCGAGTGCTCAGGATGTATAAGCTAGTTCTGCTTTGACTCAAGACCTTTTGATCATCTGGGGATGAGATATTCTGAATTGCTGATAATTAGAGGAATACGGAGTACATGGCAATCTGATGCACAGCGCACTGCTTACCAGTGGCAAAGGTAGCAAGAATCCGTTGGTGGTGCACAAGACAAAGTTTATACTTAATTTGCAAGCAAATTACTCATTTAACTGGTTAAAATAAGTCACTTAAGAGGAAACTTTCTTCCTACCCTGGTGCCGGTGCACCAGGGAGGGCCAACCTGGCTTCGCCACTGCTGCTTACTAAGGCAAGAAGGTTTTGACACATGGCACAGTTTCTGGTCAAATTCGTACTTATTTTGATTCCTGGTATGCCATGGAGTCTATAGTATGGAGTGTGGGTGTAAAGCTCCATTAGGAATTGGTGAAGCTCTGTCAGAGAAATAGGTTGGGTTGAGACTTATGTTTGGATGGTCTGCCCGAGAAGCTAATGACAAACCAAACAGTCTGTAAATTGTTTGATTTGATTACATACTAGGATGAATTCTGGATCAGAAGATGAGCTCCTCCGCAGAACTACATGATCCTCAGTAAAGGACACCACCGCTCTTTTTTTTTTTTCTTTCGAAAACACAGGAGAGCTGTGCTTCATTATATTAAGATGAAAAATAGGGACAAGGCCCTAGGTACAGCAATATTACATCATATTACAAAGGAAAAAGACTACCACCACAATCATTGAACACAGCTCTCTGTGAACTGTAGTTTTTTTATGCACCATATGTCAGCTAGCGTTTACAATTTGAAATTTGAGTATGAAAGCCCAAAAATACAAATCCGTTCTTGTATGATCTTATAAGGCTTGCTACATCCTATTCGATCTTCTGCACAACTGCAACATTTTACTGTATCCTGTGATACAAGCACTGAGAAACCGCAATGTGTGGTCTTCTACCCTATGATACAAGCATGATAAATATGGAGCCTGGTCACTGATGTAAATTTTGACCTCTAAGAAAGGATGCTAAAATCCTAAAAGAGCACTTAAGAGTTCAGAGTAGATAATAATGGTATGTATCTGTTCAGGACAACAACAACAAAGCTTTTTTAGTCCGAAGCAAGTTGGGGTAGGCTTTATGATTGTATCTGATCAGGACTCCTGAATATTTTATTTGGTTTAAAAAAGCAGTATTGTAAGAGGTAGTAAATACTTTGTTCAAGGGAGGCTCTGATGCAAAACTTGATTGTAATTAAGAGTGTAACATTCGTCATGTTGTTAGGTCTGTTTATATTATTTGACATAATTTTTGTTTATGTTACTGTTTTGAAGAAAATGTCAAGTAGTCCCATATGGCTCATCTTTTTTACGTATGCTTCTAATAGCTAAACCTTCTTGTTCTGGAGTTGTTTGTCTGCTTGTCATATAATAGTTCCCTTGCTTTTTAAAATTGGTAGCTACACATAAATTACTCTTCGCAGTCTGTTGATTTTTTCCTTGCAATGTAGATGTCGCAGAAGCAACAAAAGATGCTCACGGTGTCCTTGAGGAACGTGATCCAAGTTACGAAGAGATGCTTAAACACATGGTTGGGAGAATCACTACTAAGCCTGGAGGAAAACCAGAAATGGGTGAAGTAAGTGTTCTAATTCCAGTAATGTCTTCATTGTATTTATTTCAAAAAAAAAATATCTTCAATGTTATAAAATGTGGGAAGGGAATACTTCTGATCAAATGCACTTGTGGAAAAATCTCATTTTCCTTATTAAAATTGATGCCACTAGTGGACATATCATATCATCTTGGGACTGCTTAAGTGATAATATGATAAATAAAGATAGCAGCAAGCTACATTGGCCTGCAAGTGTTGAATGAAACAATATGATGGTCATATGAACAAAAGTAGTTGGTTCCCTGCCTATCCAAAAACACTCATTTACATGGTGATTCCTAACAGGGGTTCCAATGTTGCAGGCTTCCATTGTACGGCGATATGACAGGCCACTTCCAAAGGTCAGAACATCAAGATCTGAACCTGGGCCAAGTGGGAGTAGGCAGCGACCTCAAGGAGCCCTGAACGTGGAGCACATTCAGGAGATCATCCAACTGTACCAAGGAAAGTCTAGGAGCCACCATGGCCCAATGAGTGTGGATGACATCGCCTCCAAGTTCAGAATTGAAGCCGCCACCGTACAAAACATTGTGCAGTTCGTCTCACTACCCCAGGAGGAGGATGTCAAAAAGAAAGAGCCTGAGTAACCTTGCAGTCTAATGACACGGTGCTTCATGCTTGCTCCCAAGTTCATCGCATAGAGAAGTAGGGTAACCATCAGAGAGAGGTTTCACTGCCTTTCTCAGGTTTTTGTTGTTGTCGTTCGTCCTTGCTGCTGTTGAGTGGAAATGAGATAACCATGGAAATCGGAAACGCACTTGTTTTCTTGCCTGAATAAAGATGACAATGGTGGGTACAGGCGTGGACTTGCCTGTGAACACAAAAAGTCAAGAGCACCCAAAGTTACAGTTTTTCTTTTGTGGTTATCCTTTCTGTGCTTTGATTATTCAGCTGTGCTTGTGGATCGAGTCGTATTCAGCTGAATGTGAATACAATACCTAGGCAAATGCTCAAAATATTTTTTTTTTGCTCAATTTTGAGTCAACGTTTGTTCAATTTGCTTTCGTTTGTTTCCAATCATATTGACTTCCATCCGAGAAAGACGGAACGGAACCAGCGAGGTTTTGCCTGATACTCCTACTTTTCTCAGGCTTGTACTCATTTAATTATTTTTTGTTTACTGTTTTTTTTATTATTGCAAACCGGAGGATTAATTTCTTGTGTAGCCATTTCGTGATTAAGGCAAACTGACGGAGAACGCTGCTGTGTGGAGAGCACTACTTGTAGGCGATGAAGCTAGTAGATTGGAATTATAGGCAGCCACGCTTATATAGGCTGTGAGCAACTGATTACATGGCACAACTTGGTTTACTCATTGCTTGATGACAAACGTGACAAGGCCCAGTGCACAATAGTTTTCATTCAAAGTGCACTGCTAAAAGAGGTCCAATTTAAATTCTTAGGAAAAAATACCATCAAGATTTACATCAATAGACATGCTTGAAAAAAATAAATTTTGCCCAAAGCAATGATGTATTAGTTTTACAAAATCAAGCGGCCACCACATATGATGGTGACCAGGTTCATGTAGTAAGACATTTTGGGAAAAGGCTATCCTTCAGCTCTACAGTTCTTGAGTTCTTTCAGATAACAAGTGTCATGATGCTCAGCCAAACATTTTTTTTTTTGAGAGAGAAACTCAGCCAAACATATTGGGAAGAGGCCTCGCTGCCATGAACGCATCAACCATCTGGAAGAAACAAGAAATTGTTCAGGCAATGCGGGAAATGATTAAGAGTTCAACATGTGGTCAGAATGTTCGCCAAAGGGTGTTCATGATGTGCGCAGATTATAAGAATGTGGCAAAAGTGTGTGTGCACAACAGAGTTATCAAGGTGCCAGAACACAGTTGTGACTCCTCTATCCTTCCAAATGTAACATGGTAGATCTAATAAGTTATATACCTCCTCTGTCACTTGTGCTCGAGCTTTTTTATGCCGGGCAACCATCTCAGATAGAATCGCTACAAGTCTTTGCTTGACTTCACCAGTCAGCATCTTACCTTCCTTGTACTCCTGGTTTTGAGTTTGAAAAGTCAAATTTATAAGCACTTGATTTTCCAATAGGAATAGGGACAATATAATCTCAGTCAATATGTTGCATTGTTTGCAATGATACCATCTTTATCCGCTCAAGCTCATCATCATCTTCAAGGAAGAAGTTTAGATACTTGATTGGGACATCCACCTGAAAATTACAAGGATTTGTCACAACTGATTCCGTGTTACTAAGGAAATGTATAACAGGAACACCACAATTAGATTATTCAAATGAAAGTATCTCACAACCTTTAAAATGTAAGTACTTCAAACGGTAAACAGTTCAGAGTGTTTGAGAAGGAAAAGAAATGCTGTTGGTACCAATATGGTATTGATTAACAAGTACTGAAAGATCAGGAAGTGGCTTACGTCAAGATTAGCTCCTAGTTTCCTATGGAGCTCAATCGAGTCCTGGCCACCAGAGAACGCATATTTGTTCACCTGGAAAATGTTGGAGATAATTTTGTTGTAAACCCATAAAAAAAAACTTCATAATGCTTGGCTCAACTCTGATGACAATTTCACAAGAATTTGTAACCAACCGCAAAAGTAATAGTTACTCTAAATACCATTTTCCAGTTCCAAATAAAGTTTAGATTCCAGAACAAACCTTATTTTTTATTTCTTTAGGTGTATCTGTCACATATATTGCTGAATTCGCATCACTGGCCGACATTTTTGTGTTCTCACCCTGTCAGTGAGAAGAAATGCAATTCACATGAGTTAACAAAAAAAGCATTAGCACATATTCTGAGAAAATTACATTAGTCACAAGCAGTCAAGTTGGGTAAAAAAAAAAAAAAAAACCGCAGCACTCAGAGAGAAGTGAACACATGCCTGAAGAGCAGGGAAGAATCTTGACTCGATCAGTGATGGTTTCTGATAACCAAGTCTTGGAGCAACATCGCGAGTCATCCTAAAATAAGGATCCTGCATAAATAAAAACAAATCAAATGTTCTCAAACTTTCAAAATACAACATGCAGAAAAATTTTTGTATCTTAAAAGAAAATATTTAATATGTTTTCATGAAACTTATTAATAAACGTAGATAAACATTGCACAGAATCTTAAAGGCATTAATTCTAAATCTTCCACTGGTAGATAAGTATAAGCATGACAGAAAGTAGCTACGCAACCAATGAAATTGCTCCATCAAGATCATACAGAAGATATGCTCGTACCTGGTCTATTGCACATGGGATGAGGCACCTCAGTTGGTCATTGCTGCCGAAGAGATGGGGAAATGAAGAAGGGAAGGATGGAGCTGCCTGCACTGGAGGAAAGGCATACTTTCCTATGGGATCCTCAGGACTGAATCCAAAAATCCCAACAGCCTGTCATTGAAAAGTTAAATATATTGATGACCAATTCTCCAGTGTCCAACATATAATCCTTATGAGCAGTTTTCTAACCTTATTACATGTCACACATTTGGAAATTTTAACCATGTTTTCATAGAATTTGCTGCAATGGAAGGACAGAGGTTATCGGTTTGTATAGAATACAAGTAAATCATTCATCAAAGAGTTAAACCATGATAAGGGTTAAAGAGTTAAACCATGATAAGGGTTAAAGAGCAATCTTACCCTCCAACAAACTCAAAATCTGAGAAAATGAAAGTCCTTTGAACATCGAATCCACATGCAATTATGTCTTTTGCATTTTCACGGGCTAGCCTTTTACATTCCTCCACAGTCAAGCTCTTCCACAGGAACTTCTCATCATCCGTGAGCTGTATTACTAGAGGTACTTTGAACGCTTCCTGCAAATATCTTAAGAAACATCCTGATGGTTAATCAAAATTATTCCATTGGTTACTCATGAAATCAGAACTGCTACTGCATACAATATTTATCAATGATTCAATGCACAGCTTTCTAGTGGAGACACAGAAAAATAGCACTGAATATAACGAATTGGTATCTAATATTTTCCCTGTGATTGGGAGCTTAACTAACACTATCAGAGAGGTAGGAGTACTACTCAAGAGTGTGTGTTCTACATCCCAGACTTTGGCAATCAAGTAATGACCCAATGTGGAGACTTTAAGCAAAAATAACACTCAACGACATGGCATTGCCCAACCTCCAAATACATTGAACCGATATTTGCTGAGTAACAGAGGGAGCAGTGCCACAGCTTGGGAGCAACGCTTTACGCTTACTTGGTGAACATGAAGGGGATGAGGTGACCAAGATGTAGAGCCTCCGATGAGGGCCCCCTCCCCGTGTACAGGTAGAACTTCTCCCCTTTCTCGTACAGGTCTAGTAACTCGCTCAAATCCCTGCACCGAAAACCCATCAGCACCTCCACCTCCGCGCACTCAGAACAAACAACCAAAAGCTAGGATTGTACCGGTGGGCGAAGAAGAGGCCGCGGCGGAGGAACTGATGTGGCGGACGGGCGGTGAGTCGCGCGACGCGGTCGACGAGCGCGGCGTCGATGCGCTGGCACCCGAACTGGTCCACCAGCTTGTCGTAGTCGATGCCGCCCTTCCCCGCCGACACCTCCCACGGGTTCACCACCTGCTGCTCCTGCTCCTCGACCTCCGTCTCCGAAGCCGGCGTCGCCGTCGCCATGGCCGCAGGCAGATCTTTCCTTCTCGACGGCGGCGCGGCGGGGATATCGACCGAGCCCGGCTAAACCGTCATGCTCGTATCTGGATGACTTGTGGGGCCGGGATGACAGAATGCGCTGATTAGGTCTTGCTAGGGGGGAAAACTGAGGCTAACATAGTTCCTGAAATCCCCTTTGTTTTTAAAAAACTAGTTAACTAAAAATGCTCGAAGGGTAATATTAAAGCACCTATTTACATTCTGGTACCGTTTGGAGAGTTGAAAATGAGCTTTAGGAATAGGATTCGGAATTACTAGAGAAAATTTAGATCATTCATTCATCCATTCCACTGCGTCATAATCATTTAGTTATTTTTCAATTAAAAACCTACTCTTTATTTTCCATTTGCCAAATGCACATCTTAGTTTTAGTTTTTGGCCTGAGAGGATTTGGGTCTTAGGCTGCCCTCTCACAACTTTACAATCACATCACTTTACAATTAATGGATGATGGCTCGTTATATATCATTATAATTTAAAATTTCATTTCTTCAAACAGGCTATCAAATTATCTTTTTTTACTAAGAAAAAAGTTGAATTGAAATCAATATTTTACACATCGTTTTCTGACATTGACGACCTCGTCCTCTTGCTCAAAGACCTCGTTTCTCGTCTTTTTCTATGCCAATGGTTTCGCCCGCTCCACCGTTCATGTCTCTCCTCCGTCCTCTGCCTCTTCTCCATTGTCGCTGCTTCTTTTCGCTCCCCTCCCCCCCCCCCACCTCACCCTCGATGCCACTGTGGCTATAGGCCTACTAAAGCTCATTGCGATGACTCCCACTCTTTCTTTGGCATGCACCGTGCTCATCCAACATCATTACCGTACGTTCCTCATGATTACATGACTGTGCCTTTACGTCAACGAATATCCGTTGCCTATAGGAGTGAATTGTGTCGGAAAGAGATGCATTTGAGACTTTTGAGTGGGTTTCATTGGGTTTGCATTGCATTAGAGTGCTTTGTTTTAGTTGAAAAAAAGAAATGGAAAGGGTCTGTTTTCCACAATAAAAAAAATGCAAAACATAATTTGTAGAGCATATAAAAAATCACGTGTATTCTCACCACGCTGGCTGGCATCTGATCCCGTCCATCCATTTACATCTTCCTCTTCTCCTGGCTGGCCGCCCCTTCTCGAGATAAGGCTATAAATCCCTTGTCCTCAGCTAATCCGCTCCCGCTCTCCCTCCTGACATCCGTTGTCCCTCTTCCCTCCTCTGCCCGGCGACCCTGCCTGCGCGCGAGAACGGCGTGCCCCCGGCTCCGCGGATGCTGCGGCAAGGTGACCTCCGTCCCGCCTCTTCCTCTTCCTTGCCGCGCTGGCGCGCGCGCACGCCACGTGTTCGTGGATATGCATGTGCCGCGTTTCGTGTCCCTCTGCCATGCATAGGATGCCGCGGCGAGGCTGAGGCCTGAGGGGCTGGCGTCCTCCAGCTACGGTTACTTCCGCGGTAGTAGTAGCATTTGTTTGGAGGTGCGAGCGTGTGTGTGTGAGGGCGCGCGCGCGCATGCGTTGGGCTGTTTCGGGCGGCACCCGTTTCGCGGCCGGGGCGCGGTTCGCTGGATGCTTTAATCGGCGGGTAGGGCGTGAATAGGTGCACCGGTTAACCTTTGAACATAAAAAATAATTAATTTTCTAAAATTCCCTCCACTTTGAAAAACTAGTACCTTTTTTGAACTAAGGAGGTTTGGAGGGTAACTTAATTGTCACTAGTTTCACCCCTATCGACGTGCAACCATCTTGTGAAAATCCCAAGTTTGACATAGCAAGCCTCAGGTGGTGCAGGAACGTCTTGCTTACATGTTGCAGTTAGGGAGAAGAAGGAAAAAAAAATCCACTAATGGCTTAGTTGTGCTGCTTTAGGTTCCTTTCGATTTACAGACACTTAGGGCCCCTTTGGCAGAGCTCCTAGCTCTTGATTCTCATGTGAAGCGATTCTGATGGTTGAAAGTGATTCTTTTTTATTCTCTAGGATAAACTATTAGAATCAGGACAGAGAATCACTCCACAGAATCAGGATAAGCTATTTTTTTCCGCTCTCAACCCCTTAGTTCATTTAAGAGAATCACAGAATCAGATAAGAATTACTTCTCTTGAAAAACAGTGTTTGGCAGAGCTTCCCTGATTCTGTCTGAGAATTAGGAGCTGGGAGCTCTGCCAAAGGGGCCCTTAATTAGGTAGCTCGGTAGAATATTGGACCCGTCTTGTTTGGTAATGACTCGACATGCTTCGCCTCAAATTCTTCATTTTTTCCAGTGGCCAAACTTTGTGCGATGTACCGTGTTGAAATATTCTTAGTTCCAAGTCCTGCACATTGGTTTTTAAGTTCTGATTAGTGTACATCCTTTGTTTTGTCTCAAGGATTTATTTACTCGTTCACAGGGTTCTGAAGGCATCAAGATTCTGATATAGTTGCTGAATACCTCATTCCCTCAATTCAGAATGACTCCTGTGATTCATTGTTCTGTTGGCAATATCAGCCTGCTTCACCTTGGCAGTTTCAGGACCAGCCGGGAAATCCAACTAAGAAGATACAACGGTTCGGCAAGGTATTCAAGAGTAGTATCACCATCATATCGAAGATTGCTGCGACCACAAACAGCATTTCACTTGATCAGTATTTACAAAAGAAGAAGCTGGTCCTCGACCCAGAGGTCAAGAACCTTGTCAGCAGCAACTGTAGGGACTGATGTAACCGTGGAGGATCAGAATACATCTCCTTCAGAAGAAGCTTCTGACGACAACTCTGAGGCTGCACCTGGCAGTGCTGAAGCAAGTGAGCAGGCTGAGTCTGGCACAAACCAAGCTTCTTCTGCTCCAAAACAAGGACGTAATGTAAGGAAGAGTGAGATGCCTGCACTGAATGAGGAGGACCTAGTTCCTGGTGCAACTTTTACTGGGAAGGTTAGGTCTATCAAACCGTTTGGAGTGTTTGTTGACATTGGAGCTTTCACAGAGGGCCTTGTTCATATCTCCCGAGTAAGTGATGGGTTTGTCAAAGATATATCTTCCCTCTTCACTGTTGGGCAAGAGGTAACAGTCAGATTACTTGAAGCAAATAAGGAAACAGGGCGCATATCTCTAACAATGCGGGAAGGTGGTGACTACGTCAAGCCGAAAAAGGAAACACCTAAGGCTGCAAGCGGTGGGCAGAGTGACACCGCAACTCCAACTAGAAGCTCGCCAAGGCAAACAAAGGGAAGACAGGAAGCTAAGCCAATTGTCGAGTCCAAATATGTGCCAGGGCAAATCATGAGCGGCACTGTAAAAAGTACAACAAGAGCAGGGACATTTGTCACACTGCCTGATGGGAGCGAAGGATTCCTTCCCAGAGAAGCGGAAGCGGTGGCATTGTTTACCCTTATAGGGCAGTCTGCAATGGAGGTTGGTAAACAGATACGGGTTAAAGTATTGAATGTAGCTCAAGGCCAAGTCACTTTGACAATGAAAGATATTGAAGATGATGAAGACGATTTGAAAGAGCTAAATACAGAGCTTAAGAGGGAATGGTCCAGAGGAACCAATGCATTTGAGTTAGCTTTCCGAAGGAACAAGGAGATCTCTGCATTCTTGGGCCAGAGGGAAAAGACAAATGTGCCCAAAGTACAGGCAACTGTTCCAGCAGCAGTAGGAACCGTGCTTGATGACGGAGCAGATAGTCCAACTGCAGAGTTGGAATCAGTTCAGGCTGATAGTCCGGTTTCTGCCTCTGAAACAGAAGGCAAAGAGGAGGGTAGCTCTTTTACTGAAACTGCCACCACCACTGTTGCGGAGGCTGCTCCGGCAGGCGAGGAAACTAGTGAAAACTTGAACACATCTAAGAGCTCACCTACTACTGTTGTTGAACTGTCCTCCAATGGGGCCCCAGATAGCACCAGTGCGTCTTCAGTTTCAGAAATTGAGGATAAACCTGCTGAGCCTAAAGAATCATCGGCAAAAGAAGAGGTTCAAGCAAGCACCACTACAGGTTGGTAGTAATTTTTATAAGTGGGTCAGTGATATTGTGCCCTAAAGGCATTGACTGTAATACTCTGATATGCCATATGTTCTCTGCAAAAGCCTCTTGAAGAAGCAACTCTGATTAATTAGGATTAGAGAAACTAGAATAGACTGCAAGCAAACTGTTCAAGCAACTAAGGCCCTGTTTGGCACAGTTATTTCCAGCTTATTCACAGAAATAAACAGAAGCTGTACCAAAAAGCAAACTTATTTTACATCTTATTAATTCAGCAGCTTCTCAGAATAAACTAAACAACAGCATATTTTTCAGCTGCTTTTCACCAGCTGAAAAAATAAGCTGTTTTTTTTATTATAGTTCCAGCTGTACCAAATAGGGCTTAATTCTATCAGTCTTTTTTGCAGTTGTTTGATTGTAGAAGATCATAAATAGTTCAATTCCACCTCGGTCACTTCTGTACTTTTTTTTTTTTTTTGGCTTTTCTGTCTTTTCACATTTTGCATGTCAACTACATACTTTCCTCAAACCATTATCTACAATAAGATAGATGTTTCATGTCTAACAGTGTTGTGACATAAACAAGATAGACTTACCTTTATTGCATATGAACTACTATAACTGTGGGCAGTTACAACAGGATATTTGAATATAGTCCACATACCTGTTACTGAAGACTAACGTTGAAAGTATTGTGCTTAAACTTTAATTTCTGATAAGAATACTGTTCCTTTTTTTAAGGACACGCACTATCCTGTGTTTTCTTAGAAAAGTTTGCTGCATACTATAATTTATTGCCAAACTGTTGCTATGATAGCGTAAGGAGTTTTTGATGGTCTTTTGTGCTCTTGAGCAGCCACTATTTCTCCTGCCCTTGTCAAGCAATTGCGTGAGGCAACTGGAGCAGGCATGATGGACTGCAAAAAGGCTCTTGCAGAATCAGGGGGTGACATTGAGAAAGCGCAAGAATATCTCCGGAAGAAAGGGTTAGCTGCTGCTGACAAGAGGGCTGGCAGAGCGACTGCCGAGGGAAGAATTGGTTCTTACATACATGATAGCAGAATTGGGGTTCTTCTTGAAGTAAATTGTGAGACCGACTTTGTATCCCGAGGTGATGTCTTCAAAGAGTTAGTCGATGATCTAGCCATGCAAATTGCTGCTTGCCCTCAAGTGAGTTACATCTCTATTGATGATGTTCCTGAGGAGGTTGCAAAGAAGGAGACAGAGCTGGAGATGCAGAGGGAAGATCTGTTGTCAAAGCCTGAGCAGATCCGGTCTAAGATTGTTGAAGGACGTGTAAACAAGAGGCTTGGAGAGTTTGCATTGTTTGAACAACCATTCATAAAAAATGACAAGGTCACAGTAGGTGAGTGGGTTAAGCAAACTATAGCCACAATAGGAGAGAACATGAAGGTCAAGAGATTTGTCCGCTACAACCTCGGTGAAGGATTGGAGAAGAAGAGCCAGGATTTTGCTGCAGAAGTTGCTGCACAGACAGCAGCAAAACCGCCTCCTGCTCCTCCCAAGGATGATAAGCCCGCTGAAACAACAGAAACTGCTGAAAAGTAAGTAACCTTTTGCTCATGCATGTGTTAGCTTGCATTTGTAGTTGCGTACATATGCATCAGCATATCTTTAGACATTTCCAACTTGAAACTTCCTAGATTATATGTGTTTCGCTTTTTAGGTATCACTGCATTTTTATTTGACATATATGCTTGCAGGAAGCCAGCTGTGGCGGTTTCAGCCACATTGGTAAAGCAACTCCGAGATGAAACTGGTGCCGGTATGATGGACTGCAAGAAAGCTCTGGCTGAGAGTGATGGTGACCTCCAGAAGGCCCAAGAGTACCTTAGGAAGAAGGGACTGTCTTCTGCAGACAAGAAATCTTCTCGCCTAGCTGCTGAAGGTCTGATTGGCTCCTACATCCATGACAACCGCATCGGATGCATGATTGAAATCAACTCTGAGACCGACTTTGTGGCTTGCAATGAGAAGTTCAAGGAACTGGTGAACGACCTTGCCATGCAAGTGGTGGCATGTCCACAGGTTGAGTATGTCTCAGTGGAGGACATCCCAGAGAGTGTTGTCAGCAAGGAGAAAGAGCTTGAGATGCAGAGGGAGGACCTGCAGTCCAAACCTGAGAGCATCAGGGAGAAGATTGTTGAAGGGCGAATAACGAAGAGGCTCGGAGTGATGGCCCTTCTGGAGCAGCCCTTTATCAAGGATGACAGCAAGACAGTGAAGGATCTCGTGAAGGAGATGATAGCCACCCTTGGAGAGAACATCAAGGTGCGAAGGTTTGTCCGGTACACACTCGGTGAAAACTGATTGATAAGGCAGCATTCTTGTTCAAAATCCTGACCTGAGGAGTTGGGGACCTTTTGATTCGTGAAGGTGCATAGTTGTTAGTTTGAACTGAGTTCACTTATAGTTTTGTATCACAAGTTATTATTGTTCCTGTTGCAACGAACACATTTTGTAGCACTTCCTTTTAGATTACAGAAGAGGTCTATATGTCCAGCAGAACAAATTAAATTGTCCCATCTTCTATGTTCTGGTACAAATCATTGCGTTATTTGTTTACCATATTTGATACAAATAAAAGAATAGATTCTCCAACACTGACTATCGAATATATCTGAAAATGTCGTTAAAGGCTATCACTTGCAGAAGTACATGATAAAATGGGAATCAGACATTATACTGTAGGAGGAAATAAGGGACTTACGCTATCTTCTGTCCCTAAAAGCAGACAGCATCTTTTAGTCACGGTACTCAGGACTACTGTTTTATACAATTACAAAGGCTCAACTGTATCCCTAAGAGTAAGATTTACATGCTACAACAAGATGTATCTATCAGAGAGATCATAACTTCAACATCTCATGTGAGTTACAAGAGCTACTACATCCAGTACAGTAATCAGCATAGGCTCTTTCCCTCCTGTTAAAAACTCCTGTCCAATAACCCGTCAATCCGAAACAGCGGCTCGGGGAGAAGATTGCCCTCCAAGTGACACTGAAGTCAAAGATGACGCCCAGACCTTGGCGTTCCTGAATCCAACCACGAGCCTCCACTTACTCCAAAACTTCCTGACATCTACGGCATGGGGCACGCACTCAAGCAGCTGGGCCAATTTGGCAATGACTCCGAGGTTGATGTGCGGGAAGTATTGCGTCCAGAAGCCTTTGATGACAACGAAGAACTTTTTGAAGAGGAACAGAAATATCCTCAGGCAGATAAACATGATACTGAATGCAAGGTAGGGTTCACTCATCACTGTTTCATGAAATGAGCTATTCCAGAATTTAGCATAGTGCGTGCTTTGAGCTTTGTTCCAATTCCGCGGACCAATATATGCAACTGGTTCTTGACCTGCATCGAAGAAACTCTTGCATAAGTAAACTAATATTGATTTATTTCTTTCTATGAATATATTAAAATTTTTGAATCTTGAGGCCTCCTTTGGAATGTAGGAATTTCACAGTAATCGTATACGAGTTTCATAGGAAAACATAGGATTCGGAAAATTTTCCTGCAATCCAAAGGGGCCAATTAACTAGTAACAATGCTGCAAATAACAATATAATGTGTACAAAACTTCTGCACAAGTGAATTTGCACTCTATGTCCCCTAGCAGTTGTGCAAGGATTTTCCTTTTTCTTGTTAAAGAATGAAAGTAAAAAGTAAGTCTTGGTAAGATAGTTGAACATCACCAGACCATATATTCATTTCCTTTTCATCACATATAATATTGCACAACTGCAACCACAGATTTGAGTGTGTAAAGAAACAGAAAGAGGCATACCAGTTACAGCGTTGTAAAAATTGATCAGTGAATCAAGGTCTTTAGAACCAAGAGGCCAGAAGGCATATGGTCCATGAGGTATGATTATAGAAGGAAGGCTACGTATACCATATCTCGACAATATGCTGCAAGCCATGGAAGGAAGTTTTAGTTAAAGCTGTTGGTTATATTAATGCCCATGAAAGATAATACTATATTACAGCATATTCGGGACTTACGCAGGCATGACATTGGACTCTTCAACAGCCACATGTTTGATTCGTGGAAACATGGAGCTCAGATCATCAAATACAGGTCTCATTCTTTGAGAGAAGGGGCACCAGGATGCATAGAACAGAACAGCAGTGTACTCTTCATTGCCATCCAACACCTTGAGAAGCTGTTCACCATTTATCTGTAAAATATTGTTGACATGGGCTTCAGATTTATCAAGATATAGCAAAGCTGATCCAGCAGAGGTTGCAAATGAAACTAAAAGTCAAACATGGGAAAACCTTACGGTAGTTTCATATCCTCCATTAAAAGTAATCACCACAATATAATGGACTGAAGTTACAAAGCTACCATGAAATTTCTCCACCTTATCGATTTTTCATTGAATATTGAACTGTCAGTATATTACACTTCAGTACACTTCCCAATATCATCAGATATACTCCCTTAGCCTTTATAATATTTAAGCACTAGCAAAATCCTCAATATATAGCAAAGTTTTGTCGAATTCAAGTGTAATGACCGAACAAGAAGAAGTGCGATCAAGCAACAAATCCAACAAACACAAACACGAAACAATTCTCTTCCGAATCCAGAACGGCAACTGGATTAATTTCTGGTGGTGATACAATAGTTTGAGGAAGAACGGGGGAGAGGAGAGCAGAGAGGGAGATAAGTTCAGAATAACCGAAGCGATTTCAAAACAGCCTGTCAATCTGTCTCTCTAATCCTCCTTAAGTACTATGCTAATGCCACCAGCTCACGAGGGCCCACCGACCGAATCCAGCGCGCCAGCTTATTCCCGCGCTGCGCCTTGATTTGAATCGCCCGCTGCACTGTAGCTTGGCATGCTATCATCATGGGGTGTGGCATCAAGTAGGGCTGAAAATGAACGGAATCGAATTCAAGTAGGGCTGAAAATGGTTGGGAAAACACCCTAACCGTTTCCGTTTTCATATTTGCACCGGACAGAAATGAAAACAGGGAAGACGGTAACGAAAACGAACATGATAAATTCGAACTTTTGAAAACAGGGAAGACGGAATATATTGGTATCGGTCAGTAACCGGTATTAAGTCCGGAATATTGACATAATAACCCAACATATATATCATCAGAACATATATTCATAACTAAATGTTGTTAATAAACTCTTTCTCAGTTTATATATTATTAATAGGTGTCTAATTTAACAGCGCAGTAATAATGCAGCATTACAACAAAAAACATAAAGCATATTAATATAACTTGTTAACTTTTCATAATACAATGGCGCAGCAAGCTAATAAAATGCTGTTATGTTAAAAGAAACTCCTTGAGCCTGCCCACCATCCTGGAAAGTGGCCCAGCCCATTAATCTTTCAGGTCAAATCTCAGCTCAGGGCGTGTTCGGAATGTGTTGCTGCGGCTGCGCTGTGTCCTGTAGCCAATAGCTGCTACAGTAAAAACAGGTGTCTGGCTACCGCCGCAGCTGCCGCTGCAGTCCCAAGTTCCGAATGCGCCCTCAATCTTCATCAGGTGAAATCTCTGCTTCCTTCCACGGCAAGCTGAAGGAAGATTCTAGGAGCTTTCTTTCCTGGACGCAGCTCTCTCCTCGATCCTAGCTCCTCTAGTCTCGTCCTCCTCGCCCCCTCCCCTTCTCAAATCAGATCTCACGGAAGGAACCTTCGGCAGCTGGGGCCGGCTGGCTGGAGCAGCCGATGTCATGCCATCACCAAAGGCCTCGCCCCGCTGCCATCATCAATTTGGCACGGCCCAGGCACGGCATGTCTCGATCGGCACCGTGCCCGACCGACACGGGCCCGTTCACCAGGCCGTGCTTGGGCCGGAGGTCCAGCACGAGGCCCAGCACGGCACAGCCCGTTAGAAGTTTTATATTAAATATATTTACGTTTTACCTCTAAACACAACAGCTAGGATGGTGCAGTGGTATGGCGCTCACTTCTGAAGCTGAAAGTGCATCTATACCCTTAGTGGGTTTTGGTGAATTGAATGACAACATGATTAAAGGACTAACATTATTTGTTGAGTTGATGAGCAGGTTGTTAGTCTTAAAAGAGTATTGAAATATCTTGATTCAAGATGACTGTCATATCCCTTTCAATCAAGAATATATTGATTCTAAGTTAAAGTGAAGTTGTTACAAGCAAAAAAAGAGATCAAGACTTATGATGAATCAAATTAAAGATCTCTACATGAAGCTACTTGACTTGCAAAGATTGAAGTTGATGTCAAAGAAGCTAAGAGAGGTTGTGCTAAGCAAAAATGAGATCAAGAGTTATGATGGATTATATTTAAGATCTCAACCAAAAGGCCCTTGATTTGTGAAGTTGTTATCAAAGAATTCAAGAAGCATTCATTGAAGATACAAAGCAATATTTGACTCTAAGTTAGTGAAAAGGTGAAGGATTAACTTGACGGTGGCGTGATGGACCGGAAAAAAGAGAAGGGCAAAGAGTCTTGACATCGAAGAACCTTAGTACCGAAGAAAGACAAGTTGAATTGAATCGTGATGGACCTTTCAAGCTACAAGGAGTTATATTTTGCTAAGCGTCGATATTCTATTGAAAAAAAAGAAAAGAAATATCTTAAAAGCATTTAATGGATATTGATCACATGGATTGAAAGTTTCCAAGATTACTAGCTCAAAACGGAGTAGCTCAAGCAAAACGTGTGTTGCTCATTCTCAAGAAGCAATTTTATGAAGAAGTGGCAAGATTCAAGAATCGAAGCTCAAGTGTTCCATATAGCTTTCTATTTATTTCTTGAGTATAGGTATGCCGCTCTATTAAGAGATGCAACATAGATTAAAATATAATCTCAGTGATCATAGACACCCAAGTGAGAAGAGAGAAACACCATGGCCATACACCTTCACAAGTTTTGCTGAGACAGGAAAAACCGAAAGTTTCGGTTCTGGCAGTTTCTAGCAAAATCAGCTAAGTCTCCATCGGAGTGTCCGACACTTGCTCGGAGTGTCCGAGCAGCCCTCTCTGTGGTCGAGGTTTTATCCTCCGGAGTGTCCGGCACTTTGCCAGAGTTCTCTAACCGGATGTTTCGGTTCAGAAAATTGGAAGTTCCTGTTTTCTCTGAGTTGTGACTAACGGCTAGTTTCTTTTGAAAAGAAGTTTCGGTTGGTAAACCGGAAGTTTCGGTTTTCCTAGTTTCAGCCCCAACGGTTAGTTTTTGAGGGAGTGGTTTAAATACCTCATCTCTCCTCTTAGTGGTAGAAGCTGATGTTGCCCACGTCCATAACTGAGCCAAAGCATTCTAGAGCTCTCCCCAACCCCTTTTTGTGAGGCTTGTGTGATTTGTGAGAAATCATAAGTGTTGGGTTGAGAGATTGCTTTTTGAGAGCACATTTGAGCACTCCCATCTATTGAGCACTTGAGCATTGAGTTGTAAATCCGTGAGCATTTGTTACTCTTAGAGGTGAAGCCTCCTAGACGGCTAAACGTCGCCCGGTGAGCCACCAAGCTTGTGGTGTGCCACGGGAAAGTTTGTGAAGCCTCGCTTCGCCTCCGCAAGGGAAGAAGCAAGATAGTGATTTGAGGGAAGTGGTTGAAAGAGACCCGGTTTGGAGTTGGCCTTGTGAGCAGCTCAAGCTTCCTCAACGGAGACGTAGACGACTTGGGAGCAAGTCGTTGTACTTCGGTGAAACAATTCCTCGTGTCTTTGCTTTGATTTGTATTTCTTGTTTCATTAAGTTGTGCTTGTGACTAACCTTTGATTCTCTGTGAATCAAATAGCTATCTTGTTTCTTGTACTTTTTTAAAGGTTCTTTGCAAGTTTCTCGAGAAATCTCTCAAAGTTCAGGTTTATCCCTCTGTCCCGAGAAAACCGGAAGTTTCGGTTTAGGCGTTTACTTACTGTGCTATCCAGGCAAAACCAGAAGTTCCGCTTTTACAAACCGAAAGTTTCGGTTTGGACAGTTTTAATTTTTGCTGCAAGTTTGTGTTAATTTTCAAAAACGCCTATTAACCCCCCCTCTAGGCGACATCTAGGTCCTTTCAGAAGCCTCTGGCTAGCCCGGCCCATTTAGGCATGGTTTAAGCAATCGGGCCGTGCCGTGGGCCGGCACCTCAGCCCGTGGGCTGCCTCAGCACAGCCCAGACGGCCCGTCGTGCCTTATCGGGCCGTGCCTTACCAGGCCGTGCCGCAAGGTAGGCCGTGCCATGCCGGGCCGGCCAACCCGGTTGCCCAGCTATAGATGGCGGTGTAAAGGAAGGCTGTGCACGCCATGCGGCCCATGAAAGCAGAGGTCGGCAGCTGTTGGGCCAAGGTATGAAATCCCGGATTCGTAAAACGGAAACAATTCGGTAATTTTCCGGATGGAAACGTGATACCATTAATGCAGATGGAAAAAAAATACTAAACCGTTTCCGATCCTGGCTCCCGTTTTCTCTATCCTGTTTCTGTCCGTTTCTGCTTTAATCCAGCTATTCGAAAACGGTCATGAGAATCCAGGACACGGTAGCTCGATGGGACGGGATTTTTCCGCCCCGTTTTCAGCCCTAAATTCAAGTCATAAATGATTAAGTTTCACTGATATGGAACATGCATATCTGTGTCCATGGGTCATGGACCACTCAGAAGAACCCGATTCAAGCATCTTCATGGCAGCGCCACTGCTTGAGTCTACTCTAATTTACTTCCTAATTATATACTACTCATTCCAACTAAGAACATTGGCACCATCAGCTAAAATTCTAGAAAACTGGATTGAAAGGTCCTCATAAGTTAACTAAATTGTCCCAAAGTTGGTTGTACCTTAGCAATGAAACATGAAAAAAAAATGAAAAATATTTATAAACTAGGGAACGCAGATTCCGCAGACTTGGATAAAAAAATAATTTATAAACAAAACCGACGAGCATAAGTAGGCACACTAGTGTTCATGATGCTCTTCCGTTGACTTAGCAATAACCTTACTTGAAAACTACACAGAAAAAGGTTATTCCCTTCAATAAAAGGAAAGTAAATTCAGTTTGTAAGGAAGCAGGGAAATCACCATAAGGGAAGATTAACCAAAACCGTGCATTAAATCGTCCAAGCAGAAGTTCAAGGATATGAAATTCTAGAGCCAAGATTAGCTCGGAGTATCTGTTAAAAAACGGTACCAAAAAAGATCTCTGCCGTAGAAGAAGAATATCATGAAGAAGTAGCATGAACAGGGCACGAATTCCCTGGCATCAGCACGGAATTCCAGCTGAAAATTTTCGCATGGCCGAGACCCGAGAGACATCCGCTTAGAAACCGTACGCTACAGCCTGACCGCCCGATTCACTCAGTTACCACCTCCGAAAGAACGAATTTTGCGCCCAACCAAAGCCCGCACCGCGCCAAAATCGAGCTGCGAGAAAAGCCGCACCTCCTCGGCAGGGTGGCCCTCGACGGAGACGCGGCAGGTAGGCCGGAGCGCGCCGGCGAATGGCGGCAGCCCGTCTTCCAGCCTCGGGCACCGCCTAGAATCATCCGCTGTGGCTTCTCGCGGCGAGGACGCGCGCACCGGCGCTGGTGAGGGAAGGAGGAGCAGGAGCAGGAGCAGGAGCGGGAGGAAGCGGCCGGCCATGGCGAGGGGAGGGAGGTGAGAGAGGAGGGGAAGAGCGAGTGAGATTTCTTGGTTTTCTGGAGGGTCAGCTTTGGGGAATCTGTCAAGATTCGGTGTGCCTTTCTTGGAATTGGGTCGGATTTGACATCTTGGTTTTGCTTTTTTTACTTTTTATTCTTGTCGAGGATAAATTTAAATCTACCATCGGTCAAAGATGTCTCTTCCTAGCAATTATATAAATTTTAACAATGCAAAAATATATTATAAAAGTTCTTTACGATGGTTTTAAAAATTATAAGTTTCGTAATGTTGAAGTTAATTGAATTTATATAAATTTTAGTTCAAATTAGATGGCATAAAACTTAAATTTTATTTTTTTACAAAGAAAGTAGATCTGTTTAAATACGGTCGACTAATTATTTGTCGACTAAAATTTAGTTATTTTCTTTAAAACGAGCGAACTAACAAAGAGATTAATTTTTAGTCCACCACGAATTAATTATTTTCCAATTAGTCGACCTAAGAGAGTAATAAGGAGTAACAGTTCGTAGGTATCGAAAAATGTTTAAAATACCTTTGATTTTGTTCCAGAAACTAACGACATGGATAAAAATTAATCAGAGGTAAAACAAATATTTTATTAAAAAATGAAGTAACAATTAATTTTACTTTTAAACAGACAATGGACTATTGTTAGTTCAAACTAACAATTAGTCGAAATCCAAATAAACCCTTAGTACCTTCGAGATGAGCCGTTAGGAAGAGGCAATTTGCATAACGACAGCTAATTCACAGACGTTGCCTCGGACAAACGGACGGCGTCGTCGCTGCCCCGCACAACTGTGCACGTCACAAAATCCGCTTTAGTGGTGGTAACGGCGGCGGCGGCGGCGAGAATGAGCTAAGGTTAATCTGGAACATCCAATTTGGATCAACAATGAGATAACTCGGAAATGTGATACTAGTGTCATAATCGGAAACACTAAATCACTCAATAATTTGATAATCCAAAATTCTTTTTTTGTGTGTACTTTCCAATGTGAAGCAAGTCCAACCTATCCAGAAGCAGTGGCCACCTGCTGCATGCCAATACAACCGCTGAATTTTCAAATCTGATGGACCCCCAATGTTTGCTCACCAAGCTGGACTGTCCGGTTAAAATTGGACCAAACACCTTCGAATCAAGTTTAAATAACAAGCCTCGGCTGACGATCTGCATTTTATTTCTTGCCCTCTCCAAAATCCCCACTCCCCCACCCCACCCCACCCCGGCAAGCAACCCTGGTGGATCGATTATATTTCGAAATTTGGACCCACCGTTTTTGCATGACTGATTTGGCAGTTTTTTAAAATTTGTAAACTGAAAGTACATGGTGTAGTTTAAGTAACGACGCCGGTTGGAAAGCCGGTAGCGGTAAGCGGCAGTGTCAGCAAAAAGGGCAGCTCAGTTTCGTTGATCCATGCACCTAAGTAGCCGCTTGTTTTAATGCCCCTTTGAAACACAGTTTTTCTGTGAAATTAAATTGATTTATGTAAAATTTATATATAATTTTTGTGAAATTACTATGAGAATGCTTTAGTTTGTTTTAGAGTTACTGGTTTTAGTGGTAAGGAAAGGAGAAAAAAGTGACAACACAAAGTCTCGAGGCTGGCTTTAGGAAATCAATGGTTGCACGCATGGTCACAGACTCACAGGGCACAACCTGCAAGAAACTCACCTGAATATATACGCAGCCCAAAGTGTTCAGAAAATCTATAAGCTCAATCTGGAGTGTCCAAGAATGAAGAATGTATTGTAAAAATATTTTATTGGATCGGTGATCAACTTTTTAAGATAACTTTACAACAGAAAATATCTAAGTGTTGCACCATGATATCCTCAACTACAAATTTATCAGCATGACTTCCCAATATATGATATACGATCGATACTTTTGTGGCACAAATTTTAAAAAAATCATGGCCACAGTACAAGTGGGCACGAGAGTTGTTCTATGGTCTAATCAAACAAAATTTTAATACTCCCTCCGTCTCAAATTAGAAGTCATTCGAGAACTCTTAAGTTATTTTTTAAATTATAAGTTATTCTCACTTCTCAATGCACTTACTATTTTTCCAATCCTTCTCTATCTCTATCTCTCTCCTCCTCGTTTTCAACACATCACATCTTTTTCACTCTCTTTAATTCTCGTGTCCGAACCCAAAACAACATATAAATTAGGACAGAAGGAGTACATACTCTCTATGATTACAATCAGAAAGAATGTATGTGAACTTCGTTTTCCTAACCACAGTATAGACAATTCTGGCATCCACTTCTGCTGATGCCAATTTGATCAAAATGAAATCTCGCATCTACTCATTTTAGTACATGAATGCATGATCTCGAAAATGCTCATATGTCTAAAGAAGGGACAATGCTTCTCATTCTGTCTGCAAATTAATTCTTACACAATTTATCAAATTCTATTTTTCTGTGTATGTGCCTGAAGAAAACTAGTATGCTAACGAATGAAGCTAAACCTCAGATTGAAATTCGCTACTACGGAGAGTCGAATCCATGACGTAAGTGGTGCTACTAGAGCTAACTAGCCAACTCAACTAGAAGCCCATTAGCTCAATGACATTGTAATGTTAACAATTCTGCATGCCGAGTTTACTGTGCTCATTGATGTATCCAAAAAACTCACAAGTCTTTGTATGTGCGTCAAAAATATATTTTGGATTGGCCTATTTGTTGGTGTTGCAAAAATTGTTTCAACTAAGTTGGTCGCTATATGTAGACATAAGAAAAATATTATATAAGGCTGCAATTTGCACCTGAGCACAATGTCTCTGCTATTTAAACTAGTAATCTCAAATTTGTAATCTCTCTCTACTCTATGCTGGATTCAATTTTGGAAGTACTTAAAGTCCAATCCATTTTTAATTATTGGCATGATGTACCCATATGATGAATATGGTAATGGCAGATTAGCAGGAAGCATTACGGAGGAGGAGCCCATGCTATTCTGGCTTGGGCTTTAGCCCGGTCACTGATGTGCTGCATTTTACAGGGCCAAGCACAAGATTTCTAGCGAAAGCCCGTCCATTCAGCAGCTCAAGCTTGTTTGATTTCGAACAGAGCATTAGAGCCAAAGTCATCACTGAAAGAAAGACAATATATAAGTTTGATATTTATAATTTTTTGGGATGCAATTTGTATCGAAAAAACTGGTGACATTCCAAGCACTTTGTCACCGATTGCTTGCATCTATTTCACGATTTTTTATCATATAAAAAGACGGTTGGAAGAATAAAAGAAGGGGAAAAAAGATATTTTACGCAATTTGTATCATATGTATTATACTATAGTGGTACATACATTATTCGAAGGCTTTCATGTTTCGTTTTGAAAGACAATCTGTTGGCTGTGTTAGTATGAACGGGCCCCATGTTAGGCAGGATAGAGGACAACTATTCCCATGTGATCGGCTAGCTAGACTTCTGCTGCACCTCTGTAAAGGAAAATATTAATTAATATCATGCACCGGGGCCGTCTTCACATAAAAAAAACTGATGTATGTTGTACAAAGATGCCTTCAACTTGCTGGGTTCGAACCTAATATTACAAGAAAATGCACAGAACAATTGTACCCCACAAAACACGCACATGAAGGCCAAATTTGACGCTTGTCAACCTGCGTAATTTAGTTGAGAAAATGGTGCAAGTTCATAAGTCAATTTGATTGGCCAAAATGGGAAAAAAAATTTACAGGGGGTAGTCTTGAGACTTGGGGCTTATTTGGATCAGATGCTATCTATCACTTGAAATACAAAGTTGTTTAGGCTCCATTTGGAACGTAGAAGTTTTACAAAAATTTCATAAGAATCAATTTAATTTCATAAGAAAAAAGAGGAATTTCTGCTGTTGACGTCGAAATAGGGTCTAGGCCAACGCACCGCTCGCATTTCTATATGTGGAAACACCGACATTTCTTCAACGCCGGGTTTGAGGCAGCATCTAGACAACCCTCTCGGGAGGGACCCCGTCGAAGGAGGATCGTCTTAGAGTTGATCTGGGCTCGGCCAGACCAGTCGGATCGTTTTCGGTCATCACCGGGAACAAAGAAAGAACAGCAAAACAGGGGTCGAGTGAGGGGATTAGAGTTAGAGAAGTGCAAAATATCAAGAAAAATGGTTTGATCGATTGGGATACCCCTCAACCGGCCATGGGCCTCTGTTTTATAGAGGTGGGATGGTCTTATTCCGTAGGGCAACGGATCCCTAAGTTAGGAAATAATTTGAAATTGATCTGCTGAAAATTTTCTTAAATCGACACCACCGGACTTTTCAGTAAAGTACCGGACACTCCGGTGACCGGAGTCTCTGGTACGACGCTGAAGGATCCGTCGTGTAAATTCGGAGAACCCGAGAGGGCCTGTCGGACACTTCAGCGCTGTGTCGGACACTCCGGTGTACAAAACACCGAACCCGAGAGGGCTTACCGGATAGTCCGGCACTGTGCCGAACACTCCAGTGGACCTAGTGCTCGAACCCAAGAGGGCTTACCAGACAGTCTGGTACAGTGTCGGACACTCCGGTGAGCGAAGTGCCCAAACCCAAGAGGGCTCGTCGGAGACTCGGGCATTGTATCGGACACTCCGGTGATGCCATTGTTTGGGTGTCAACATATGCCTCTTGCTTTTGGGTGAAGTCTCAACACCATAAAGCATTTTAAGCACCCAAAATCGCCTAAGGGCGATGGTTTTCTCAACTCATCGGTCATTGCACCATTTTTTGTGACGATATCCTTTATATCAGCCATTCTTCCTTTAAGCGTCTTGCCATACACTTAGGTCATATTTTAAGTACCGGTCATTAAGGGTCCTAGGCAATGACTCTCCACTCATATTTTTCACTATGTATACATTTCCGGCGATGACTTTTACTATTCGATATGGCTCTTCCTAACTAGGAGACTATTTTTTGAACTTGTTGCTTCTTGAGCTTACGGCCAAAATAGTTTTCCAAACCAATTCGCCCACCTGAAAAGTTTTGACATTCATCTTCTTGTTGTAGGCTCTAGCAACTCTAGCCTTGTCTCTCTTAATTTCTTTCAAGGCATTTAAATGCTTATCGGTGACTTCATCGATATTGTCTAGCATTAGATTTCTATATTCATCGGTGGATAAATCATTTTGTTTAGCTAATCTTAGAGCTCCTAGATTTACCTCGACGGGTAAAACGGCCTCTTGTTCATACACAAGTTAATAAAGTGTTATCTTAGTTGCCTCGTGCCTAGATATTCGATGAGCCCACAAAGCTTCCGATAAGATTTCATGCCACCTCTTGGGATGATCTTCTATCTTTTTCTTAATGAGTTTGATCAACGTTTTATTGCTAGACTCGGCCTGACTATTGGCCTGATCCTCCCATGATGGCGTCGGCCAAACCAAGTGACTTTGTAGTAGCCTTCGTTTCCTCCATCACCGGTGGAATAGGGGCTCTGGGTTCTTTAACCCTCCACTGCTTACCTTAAGAGACCATCGGCTTAATCTCGTTGAAGACTGCGTCCCTCCTTTTCACCGCCTCTTCTTCTCGCATCTTCTGGAGGCGCAGCCTGTGAAGCTTCCTCTTTTGAGTGTGGGTCAAGCCAGGCGAAGACCACCTCGGTTGTGTGTACTTGAAAGAGCTCTTGCTACTGCTAGCTTCATGGTCATGAGAAACCTTTTCGACTGAATTATCTAAAGTGATCGGTCCTATGAAAACTTCTCTGATTTTGACATCGGTTGTGCCGATTTTCACGACACCTCCGAATGCACTCTCTTGATAAACAACGGTGGAGGAAGCAAGTTCGTTACCTCGTTTCGGGCACCATTCTTGTTTAGGCGCGGTGGTGGAGCTTCCTCCCTGAACCTGGATCAGTCGAGAATCCGTCCAATCCGGGATAAGGTTGGAGAGCCTTGCGAAGACGTCCTCTCTTGGTCCGTTCCACCCGAATAAAATGGCGGGTATGGCATCGGTGGAACGGGCCTTGGTAGCATAGGCATCGGTGGTACAGACATCTATGGTCCAATGTATAGATGCCATAGCGGGAACGGTGTGCAAGGCATAGGATGACACCATGGCGGCGACACTCCGAAGCCATGTGGAGGAAAAAGAGGAAGAGACACATGCACATTTATGGTTGGTCTCATCTCCTTCCTAGGTGGGCTACCTCCTCTAGGTGGTGACCTTAGCCGTTTCATAGACCAATTATTCAAATCAGTCTTTTCATTCTTGTATTTAGCCATGAGGCGGTCGAAGGCGCTTTTGTGCCTCATCATCTGATCTGTAGCTTTAACTTGATTTACCTTCTACTTACCCACCTCCGAATTCTTTGGCTTCATCATCTTGGGCCGTGGAACTTGCCCCTCTGGTCTAGAGTCTTGGATGGTGACCTTAAGAGACTCTTGACCATCGGAGAACTTCTCGAGCATCACCTTCCTATAAGCATCTTTCTCACTCGAAGAAATAGGCATCTCTTTTCCGATGATCACGTTCTTCTTCTTAGTGGTATCAGCTTGATGATGGCCGAATCAATATCTTAGGGTTGAGCTCTAGAGTGTTGACGGGGAAGAGATGCTTGTCGATCTGTATTTTCTTAAGACTCAATCGTTTCTCATTAAGGACCGATTGGACCTGTCGACAGAAGACATTATAATCATTAGTAGCATGAGAATAAGAGTTATGCCATTTACAATATGCCCTATGCTTAATCTCTTCCGTCGGAGGTAAAGTATATACAATTTTAATGTATCCACCTTTGTGTAACTCATCAAATATTTTGTCACACTTAGCTACATCAAAGATGTATTTTACATCATCTTTCCGATTTTTATGAACCGATTTGAGCGAATCGCAAGCAAACGATTTGGCTCTGGATGGCCAAACAAACTCGGCAGCCAAAATATCATTAGAATCATCATCAGAGCTATCCGAATAATATTCTACGACATGTATGTTATGACGGGTCTTATAATCATGTTTTATTTGTTTACTTCGGCTCTTTTGAGCCGAAGCCCTTTGTTGAGGTGAGTGAGTGTGAGAAAATCGTACCCCTCCAACTTCTCCTTAAGATGTGACCGTAAACTATTAAAAGCTAGGTCGGCTAAGTCTTTTTAAGAAATTGTTAAATTAAAACATCGGTTCTTAATGTCTCTAAACCGTCGAAGATACTCAACGACAAGTTTGTATGTCCCTTCCCGAACTGATGTCAAATGTGACAACTTTAATTCGTTGTCCCCGAAGTAAAAATGATCATGGAACTTACGCTCTAATGACTCCCAATTGTAAATGGAGCCCAAAAACATTGACGAAAACTAAGAGAAAGTGGTTCTGGTTGGTGATAATGAAAACAAACGTACTTTTAAAGTCTCGCTAAAACCCGCTTCTTCTAATTGTGCTACATATTGACTAATATGTTCCTAAGTGGTTTTGCTATCTTCGTCATTGAATATGACGAAATCGAGAACATGTCATCCTACGGGATATGGGACCAAAAATATGCGGGGTATAGTTTTTAATAAATTCGGTCCCTCCCCTTAAGGTCTACACCTAACATTTCGCAAAATTGTTTATTTAAATCCTCCTTCATGCGTGCGATACACTCCTCTATGTTGGTAATGGGCGACCTAGTAAATGTATTCGATGGTAGAGAGTGTACACTTGTTTTTATGACGCTAAATATTTCATTAGGGACAGGGCCATGAGGGATTCTCGTACCGCTTGGTAGGATGAGTGGTGTGCTATATGTAATGGTACAGTAAAGAGGCACAAAGTTAGCTAATTCACTCAATCGGTTCGAGGCCGGATCGGGGATGGTAGTAATTGGCTTTACGCTAGTGAGAGACAGTACTAAAGCGTTGGTTTGCATAGGTGATGAAAAATTAGTTTGTCCATTAAACAAGTTCAACGGTATGCCATATAAAGGTTGTTCTACATTAGAGATAGTAGGCGCTGATGTACTAGCTACACGTGCAATGTGAGACGATAATGCAATACTAACATTTTTAGTTTTAGACAAGTTTTCTTTGATCATGTATTGCATATCAGTAGTTAAGATCTTTTTTATGCTGGCAAAGTAATATGAAAGGTCTTTAAAAGTAACAGGAAGATATGAAGATGTCCTTATATTGGCAGCACCCATGACCGTATCATCGTCGACGGCCAGAAGAACAGGCTCCTTTACTTGTGAGATCGCGCCTTAGTGGTACTTCTTGAAACACGCCAAGTACTCCTATAGCTCCCGCTCCTCGCGCGCCTCTTCGGAGGCCCTCCGGCGTTCCAAGAACACCTTGCGTGCCTTCTCGGGCAATTACTCCAAGTATGGCATGACGATGTTCGTCGTGGAGATTTCGGAGGTCATGGTGGAAACGACGATTTGGTTTGTGCCATCGGAATCACTCGTCCCCAGCGAAATCGTCAAAAAGTGTATTGACATCGAAATCGGGTCCGGGCCAACGCACCGCTCGCACGTCCTTGTGCGAGAACGCCGACGTTTCTTCAACGCCGGGTTTGAGGCAACACCTAGATAACTCTGCCTCGAGAGGGACCCCGTCAGAGGAGGATCGTCTTAGGGTTGATTCGGGCTCGGTCAGACTAGTCGGATCGCCTTCGGTTGTCGCTGAGATGAAGGAAGAACAGCAAAACAAGAGCCGAGTGAGGGGATTAGGGTTAGAGAAGTGCAAAATATAAAGACAAATAATTTGATCGATTGGGATACCGCTCAACCGGCCATGGGTTTCTATTTTATAGAGATGAGATGGTCTTATCCCGCAGGGCAACGGATTCTTCATGTTAGAAAATAACTTGGAATTGATCTGCTGAAATTTTTTCTAAATTGACACCACCGGAGTTTCCGGTAAAATGCTAGACACTCTGATGATCGGAGTCTTCGGTATGACGCTGGAGGATCTGTCGTGTAAATTCGAGAAATCTAAGGGGGCCTGTCAGACACTTCGGCGCTGTGTCGAATACTTCGGTGTACAAAACACCGAACGTGAGAGGTTTTACTGGACAGTTTGACACTGTGTCGGATACTCCAGTGGGCTAAGTGCCCAAACTCGAGAAGGCTTACCGGACAGTTCGGCACTATGCCGGACACTCTGTGGGTCAAGTGGCCAAACCCGAGAGAGCTTACGGACAGTCTGACATACTGTCGAACACTCTGGTAGGCGAAGTGTCCAAACCCGAAAAAGCTTACCGGAGACTCTTCTGACATTGTAACGAATACTCCAGTGATGCCATTTTTTAGGTGTCAGCATTCGCATTCCAAACGTGACATTAGGTCTTACCTCAAATTTAGAGATCACAAACACACCCCCAACACTGTTAACCAGGACTCCTCGTTATTGTATATGGTGAAAAAAGTTGTTTGAAAAAGTTCAGAGAGAGGAGAGGGTTTACAACGACTACTACGTGCCATGCAAGTGACTGATGAAAGTACTTGCACTCAAAGTCATGCCACATGACCTTTTTAATAAACTTTTGCCCTCTTGTCAGTCAGTCTCCGTGATCACCAATATTTCACCTTTCAGCACGCAGGCCAGGTGTCTTGTCGGTTTGCCTGACACGGAGCGAGGCGGAGCTTAATTAGCATCAAAACCAACAAGCTCAGCCAATCAATCAGCCTGAGCGAATGATTAGCGCCGCCGTTTCGCGGCGGGGCGTTAATCAAGCTAAGGTGGCGTTTGAATCATGGGATTTTAAAAATCTGGATAAAAAATATCTTAAACCGATCCAAACAAATGACTTTATAAAAAATTATAAAAATTTATAGAATTCTATAAATTTAAAACTATTCGAGATTTTTTAATGTAACTAATAAAATCTCACAATACAAATAGTTAAAATTTTAAAAATTTAGAATTCATATTTTAAAATTCAATAATCCACAGTTCAGATTGTTAGATTCAAACGGGGACTAAGCTGAGCTGAAATCCATGGCACGTGTCGCTGGCCTTTTGACCATCGCCGTGCGTGCTGCTCTCTCGTACTCGCTGGTGAACGGTGAGCTGTGTCCAGTTGTGCGCCTGCCCGCGCCGCGCACCGTTGTCTGCGCCGCGTTCTGGTGTGGCCACTGCCCGACTGCCGCCGGCCCGCCACCTCCACACGCTTATCCCTCCCCTTTATCTCTCCTCCCTCTCTCTCTCTACTCACGAGCACACACCAGACAGCTAGCTCAGGCATCTCTTCTCTCCCCTCCCCGGCTCCCCAACGCGCTTTGCCGCCACCCGCATTTCCTCCGTCGCCCACCTTCGCCGCACCCTTCGCCGTCGCCCCTCGCTACCATGGCCAAGCTCACCGCGCTGGCCCTCCTCCTCCTGACCTTATCCTTCTCGGCCTTCGCTTCCTCGTCCCTGCCCGGCGGCAGCTCCGACCGTCTCGACCTGGCCGTCCTCGCGGGGTCCCGGCGCGAGTGCCGGGGCACGGTGGCCGAGTGCCTGGCTGCGGAGGATACGGACGAGGAGAGCGAGCTCGGGTCCGCGGACGCCGAGGGCCACCGCCGCGCGCTGTACGGCCGGCGGTACATCAGCTACGGCGCTCTGCGTAGGGACAACGTGCCCTGCTCCCGCCGCGGCGCCAGCTACTACAACTGCCGCCCCGGCGCGCAGGCCAACCCCTACCGCCGCGGGTGCTCCCGTATCACGCGATGCCGCGGGTAGGATAGGACAGCGCCCGACGTGGTTGGTGGTCCGCACCGCGACGTACGTCTCACTCTTGCGCCGTTGCCGCCGGATCTGCCGCCGGGATGGAGAAAGGTCGCTCCTTTCGCTCTGCTTCTGTGGCATTCGAGTCCGAAAAATAAGATTTTTTTTTCTTCCTCATTCTTCTTTTGTTCTTAAAGTGCTATCACTAGTCACTAGTACTTGCTATACTGGAGTAGTATTGATTTGTTTGGTGTTGCTGATGTACCTGGGAAGTAAACATTGTGTTCGTCATTGTAGAGGATGTACTGTAAGCGATACGTGCCGCCATGGCTACCTGCTGCTTAATATGAAGATTGTAGTACAATCTATATATTCTTTGGATTGATCTGTTGATTCCTGTTATCGCACTGCAAAAACCAGATCGACTTTGCTTGCATTTCAGTGAAATCGGTGCTCTGAAACGAATACGCGATGGTGTTGTCATTTTGCTTGCCGTTCCCATTGTTCATCTGGATCTGGAACAGTCATCGTGTTCTGTTCTTCTCATTTGGAGCTCTGATCAGCAGACAATCCCTGCTTATGTGTTAGATCTGTCTATCTGCCTGTGTTCTTGATGCTGGCCTACATTGGATTGTGAGATTTATTTTTTTTGTTTTTTTCCAATATGAAATAAAACTTGTTCTTATGAAATTCCTGTCAAATTCATATACCTTCCAACCAAAGAGTCAGTCAGTCTCGATCTATCAGCTGCCGACGTTGTTGGTGTTGCCATGAATGGGATCTTTATGCGCGCAACGCTTCTCAACTCCCACCTCAGGTCCTCACCTCACCAGGAGCAAGAAAGAACCTGCGTGCTTGTCCCCGACATTTTCCATCTCCTCGCCGCCTGAACTTGTGTGCGCGTCAACATACGAACGTGAACGTTACGATCTCGTCCGGTTCTTCGCGTTAGATTAGATTAGGCTAAACCGTTTCTTTGACCATCGTAAGAAAAGGGGGAAATGTTACGTCTAGCCTGTTTGGTACACCTGAAACTTATAAAAAATAAGCGAAAGTCCCCGCTTTTTGAACGTGGAAAAGAAACCGAAGCATGGAAGAGCGGAGGCGGGTGCAGTGCAGGAGCCTCAGCTGCGGCGGCGGCGCGGCCCGAGTGGAGGAGGCGCGGCCCAAGCTACGGTGGGGTCCGAGCGGAGGCAGCGCGAGCGGCGGAGGGGCCCAAGCGGAGGAGGCGGCGTGAGCGGCGGCGGCGTAGTGCGGGCTAAGCGGCGAGAGCGGAGGCGATCGCGCGAGCTAAGGCACGAGCTAAGGCGGTAAGGGTATCGAGAAGTAGCAAGAAGCTACAGATGTTTGCTTTTCGTCTATTTCGTGTGTTATTAGAGAAGCGCGTCTCTCAGCCGCCGCATGAGGAACGCGCTGTTTGACAGAATAAGCTGATTATATTTGTGAAGAAGCGGCGGGGAAGCGACACCAAACAGACCTAGAGGATGATTAGTTCACCCCGCGGCGCAACATAAAAAATGCAATACTCTCTTCTATTTTAAAGTATTGATACTGTTGACTTATAATATTAATTTTGACTATTTGTTTTATTAAAAAAGTTGTTTCAGTAAAATT
This sequence comes from Zoysia japonica, assembly GCA_001602275.1. Classification (NCBI taxonomy): domain Eukaryota; kingdom Viridiplantae; phylum Streptophyta; class Magnoliopsida; order Poales; family Poaceae; genus Zoysia; species Zoysia japonica. The sequence continues at coordinate 1,267,362 of BCLF01000038.1, forward strand.
ATTATTTGTAATTTAAATTTTACTTAATAATAAATTAAGTAATAATAAAAGTTTATATATTTGAATAAATTTTTTGAATAATACGAATGATTAAAGTTAATGTAAAAAATTAAGTGTCAAAACCGTGGGGAGTATTTTTCTCTGGACTCGAACGTTGGGTGATCGAGGAATAAGCACCGCGTTCTCCGGGGATTGGATTGGATTGAATTGAATTGAACAAACAACGGTAATGTGGAAGTACCATTAGCAAGCATCTCCATCATTATGCGCGTCATGTCATGTGGGTGTGACGTGTGATTTGGTAGTTTATGGGCCATGAGGAGGAAGAAAGGGGGGAATAAGACAGGTGGCCTGGTTGCGTGGCCGGTGGCTTTTCTTAACGACGCAGCGACACTGCCTGGACGCGGACACGCGCTGACGCCGTCTGTTGACGCTCAGGGCATGTTATCAGAGCATGTTCAACAGTTTTTTAAAAAATTACTTCAAAAAGATATTTTTTGGAACAGTTAGAAAAATATCGAAATCCATTTTAATCATCTACTTTAACAGTAATTAGAATTAAGTGAACAATCGGTTCTATAATTACTTGCACGAGAGATTTTTGAGAACTTTTAAAAACAAGGAGATGTTTAGAAGAGTTGTTGAAGCAGAATTTTTATATTAATTTTTTATAATTTAATTTAGAAGAAGTTACCGGGAGCTTTTAAATACCTTTATGTTAAAATAAATTATAACTATTTTTTTAAAAAAAATAAAAATAAATGAAGACAACGAGGGAGTACGAAACTATCATCTCTGGTGAGCAAGCCTAAGTGTCAGCGGCACACTGACTGGGCATGCATCTCAAAGATAAATGAAAATGCACGGGACACCGAGCAAGGAATGAGGTGTTATATTGGGCTGGCGGCCGTTAGTCGTTGCCTATGGGCACTCGTGAGGCCCAGCGCCCACTCGTGATGGGCTGACAAAGTCGGCAAGCCCAACCACCATTTTGGGCTGGAATTATTGCAGTTTAAGGTCTCCGAAAATTTTCTATTTTTCTCTATAAAATCGAACTGTTTATATATAGTGAAATTCCTAAGGCTTAAACGGTCAACGGATGCTTGCAATGTAACAGCGGCTCCAAGAAGATATTCTCTGATGGTGCAAAACGGAAGGGCAAGAACAGGTAGAACACAGTTTCGACAGCTCCCTTAGTTAAGGAGCAAGAATTGAATTTCCTTAATAACCATCACTACAAATTTTTAACCCCTATCTACCATTACCATCCATTTCATAGTTTAACGCATAGTTTAACGGTGTTAAAGAAAATATATAAGACTAAAATACTCGTGGCTGTGAATTTTGTCATAGTTTTTCAATCAGTTATATGTATATCTAATTTTTTTGCAAGAATATTTGGACAACATAAATATCTTGGCATAAAAAATTATATTTTTCCTATTATGATTTTTATTTGTCCATAATATTTATGTTGTCTAAATATTATTGAAAAAATTGGATGTACCAAAAAGGAAACTTTAACAAAAAAATCACAATTGTAAGGGGGTATTTTGGTCTTTTATCTTTTTATTTAACACCATTAAGCACTGGCGGAGCTACTCTAGGGCCAGTGGGTGCCATACCCCCTTGCTAGAGAGAACAAGATTTTGCTTCTAAGATCACAACTATTCCTGCTAAGTCTCAATCAAATGCTACTGCTTCTCTCTACTGGCCCCCTCTGTACTTTGTGTCAAGCTCCGCCACTGCCATTAAGCTACAAAATAGATGAAAATGGTCGATAGGCAACATAGATATACACTGATAGCTATTTTGGAAATTCAAAAATTTGAGTGGTTGATAGGGAAACTCAACTATTTTCGATGGTTGATTAGGAATTTCCCCTTCATGTAAGGCTCACATTTTTCAAACTATAGTTCAATAATTTGGGACGGCTATTTTAAATATTTTTTCTCAAATATGCAAATAGTGTACTCAAAATATTGAACTTACATATTGGAAACATGACCTTTTTTTTAAACAAATTCAAATTGTGCACTCAAATACTGAACCAGCATACTCATAACATGAATTTTAAGACGGTGCAATATGAGGTTCAATATTTCTGAGTTCAGTTATTTTGAAACACTAGTTTAACACTTTTCTCAACACTATCGAAATGATGTACCCAAAGTGTCGAATTTGTTTTGAAAATTTTAAAATCTATGGTTCAAGTGGACTTGGGAAGACATTGATGTTTGAGAAATATTCCATTGTACTTATCTAAATGAAATGTCGGTCGCCCCATTTCGGGCGCGTTCAAATAAGAGGAGGATGGTTGAAAGGAAACAGAAAATAATAATTAAACGAGCTCCAGAAAATAGGCGTTACATTCAGTGAGGCTCAAATTTCGACATGACATGCAAAAATGTCCGGTTAACTAATCATAAGGAACATAATAAGATTCATCATGCACTGAAACCTACTGCGGGATGAACGATAATACTAATCACTCTGTTAATAATAACAAATCAGTGATATTCAATTTTTTCAGCTTAATTAGTTCGACATGTATACCGGTTACCTAAAAATTAGCAAGAAAAAGGGGAAAATGTCAAAAAGTTAACACGTGCTACAATCAAATAGAAAACAGAGCCATACATCCTCTTCACACATTTTGCAAATACATCATTCTAGAACATTGCATCGTGATGAGATCACATTTCCCTTTTTCTTCCGAACAGTTCCTCTCTACTCTGGGCACGTATAGCGAAGTTACATGAACACATATGATTGTATACAAATGCTTGCATGTATATGCGTATCTATACTCGTACAGATGATTTCACATGCATACGACCATGTACACGTACACGTACCCATCCGCACACCAGAGCTTTCAATTCAGCAGAGCGCATGTTGTGATCACGACCGAACACTGCTCATCAACATTCCCGTTGATGGGCTCGCTGGCGTCCTACCCACTTAGTATCCTTGAAACATTGGCGGTGGTGGTGACGCGTAATTTTGTGTAATGATTGGTGGCAGGATGACTTCCTCTGGCACTGGTGGAGGCAATGACGGTGCCGGTGGGGGAGGCGATGAGACCGATGGTGGAGGTGGCGAGCTCACCGGTGCTGGAGGTGGTGGGGGTGGAGATCTTACCTGTGCAGGTGGAGGTGGAGAGCTTGCCGGAGCGGGTGGTGGTGGAGATTGTACCGGAGGAGGTGGTGAACTTACTGGAGCTGGCGGTGGAGATTTCACAGGTGGGGGTGGTGAGCTCACTGGAGTTGGTGGAGGTGGAGAATTGACCGGTGGCGGTGGTGAGCTCACTGGAGGTGGTGGCGGTGGAGAGTGTACTGGTGCCGGTGGCGGAGGTGAGTACACTGGTGGTGGAGGTGAGCTAACTGGTGCCGGTGGGGGAGGTGATTTTAAGGGTGGAGGAGGTGAGCTGACAGGTGCTGGTGGCGGAGGAGATTTCTCTGGTGGAGGAGGTGAGCTGACCGGTGCTGGCGGTGGAGGAGATTTTACAGGTGGAGGAGGTGAGCTGACCGGTGCGGGAGGTGGAGGAGATTTCACCGGTGGAGGAGGCGAGCTGACAGGTGCGGGAGGTGGAGGAGGCGAGCTGACCGGTGCCGGTGGCGATGGAGATTTCACCGGTAGAGGAGGCGAGCTGACCGGTGCGGGAGGTGGAGGAGGTGAGCTGACATGTGCCGGCGGCGGAGGAGATTTCACCGGTGGAGGAGGCGAGCTGACTGGTGCGGGAGGTGAGCTTACTGGTACTGAAGGTGGAGGCGATTTCACCGGTGGAGGAGGTGAGCTCACTGGTGCCGGAGGTGGAGGAGATTTCACCGGTGGCGGTGATGGTGGGGACATCACCGGTGGCGGTGGTGATCTCATTGGCTCTAGCGGTAGGTATGCGCTTTGTGGTGGCGGCGGAGACTGCACTTGCTTGGAAGGTGAAGGCGATGGTGATATCGGGTAATCATGAGGAAACCCGGGTATGTGCTCCTGCGGCTGCGGTGATGGCGCCGGAGCTTCCACCGGCGGCTTCGGACTCTTTCGCGGTGGTGACTCTGTGTCGGGTTGTTTTGGCGTTTCTGGTTCTGGGACTGGTGTTGGCGGTACTGGTGACTTCTTTGGAGGCACCATCGGCGTGGGTCCGGCTGAGCAGACGTTTGTGCTGCAGTCGACGGGGTGCACAAGAACAGACGCGCACTCGGATGGGGACTTCTGACCCGGTCGCTCACCGCGGATGCAGTTGCCGCTGTCATCGAGCGCCACCGGTGCGTTCGTCGATGGCACGCACGCCGCCGGCTCCACGCTGAAGTAGTTGTTCGCAAAGCTGAAGTTAGAGAGCGCCGGGAGGTTGCAGATGCGCTCCGGCACGGCGCCGGCGAGCTGGTTCCTCGACACGTCGAGCTGCTCGAGCTTGGTCATGTTGCCGAGCCCCTCCGGCAGCGTGCCGACCAGCAAGTTGCCGCTGACGTCCACGACCGTGGTGTTCACGAGCTGGGCGAGCTCCGGCGGGATGCATCCATCGAGGCTGTTGTTGAGCAGCACGAGCTGCTCAAGCGTGTCGGCCATGCGCCCAACGCTGCGAGGGATGCAGCCGATGAACCCGTTATTGGCCAGCACCACCACCTTTGCGGTGGAGTTGCCGAAGTTCGCGGGGATGTAGCCGACGAAGCGGTTGTTGTTGAGGAAGATGGCATCGAAGTCCTTCTCGAAGAGCTGCGGCGGCAGCACGCCGTCGAAGTCGTTGTACCGGAGGTCGAGGAACTTGAGCACGGGGATCTTCAGCACCACGTCCGGGAAGCCGCCGACGAAGCGGTTGTTGCTGACGTCGAGCTCGTGGAGGAGCGCGAGGCGGGAGAAGCTCTTGGGGATGATGCCGCAGAAGCGGTTGGAGTTTATGTGGAACAGAGCGATGTCGCCGAGCAGGCCGAGCTCGGCGGGGAGGTACCCCGCGATGTCGCCGCCGTTGAGGTCGACGCCAGCGACGACCGTGACGTTGGGGTCGTCGAGCGCAGGCACGCACGTGACGCCGAAGTAGGAGCACACGTCGGCGCCGACCCAGCCGGCGGTGAAGTTCTTGGGGTCGGAGTAGATGGCGCGGCGCCAGGCCTGAAGCGCGACGTACGCGCGGCGGAGGCGCTCGTTGGCGAAGGTGACGTCGACACGGATGTCGAACTCGAAGTCGTCGGGGAGCTCGCCGTCGACCTCGCGGAGGGAGAGCAGCTGCCGCCGCGCGATGGCGGACGCCTCCGCGTCCGACAGCGCGTACGACGTCGTCGACGCGGCCAGGAGCGCCGCGGCGAGGTAGTACACGAGCACTCGGCGGCGCCCGGCGGCCTCCATGCTGGACGGCGCGGAAGGGGCAGTGCGGCCGGCCACCCCTCGCGGTGGTGCCTATATGGAGGGGGCAGAGATATAGGCGGCGGCGAGAGCAGGACGCGGCCGTGCGGTGGCGCGCGTGTCCCGGAGCTTGCCGTTTCGAGCTGGCGGTTGACGTTGTTTTGGCGGGAAAGCAGGAGGGGATGGACAGGTGGGCGCCTGGTTTGACCGTTGCTGGCCCGTGGCAGCTCCTCTATCTTCTCCTCTCACGTATAATGTGTTTGTGAATTGTGATGGTTTGAAAGAGGGCTTGAATTTGGGCTTTGAATATTGAGAAGGTTTGAACGAGGAATTGAATTTGATAAGTCATTCAAATTAATCTTCGAATTCGTCCACATTGGCTGCCAGATTTGCGATACGTACTTGTCCGAACACAGCGTGTATGCTGCTGTATCGTTTGTATGGAAGTCCTTTATGGAACAGAGTTACAAGGATGGAAGCAGGGTACTTCTTGTTAGTGCTTGCACCAATGTTCTTCCTCCGTTCTTTAATTGACGTCGTCTTTGACTTTTAAATTCAACATTGACAATTCATCTTATTAAACTTTTTTTTTTTATAAATTTCACATATTTTGGTATAATTTGATTTATCATTAGAGCTATTTGAACTATAACTTAAAATTTTACACATTCGAGCAAATATTTTGAATAACAAGAATGGTTTGGCTCCAGCTTTGCGAGCACGCGCTCGACCCCGTCACCTGCAGCGCCGACGCTGCCAGGCGAATGCCGCGTCGCCACTCCGTGAACCAACTTGCGAGCTGCGACGAGCTCCTCCCCGTCGCGCCATTCTTCTGCACGCTCGCCGGCGCCGTCATCGCTCACCTCTTCGCCTTGAACAGTTGTCCCAGACGGCAACCACCGTGATTTGTTCAGCCAAAGGTAATGCCTCCGTTTGGTGCTTCTACCAATTTCAGTAGATCGGAGAAATTCAGATTTTATTGACTTCCTAGTTTAGAGTGTACTAGATACCGGTGAACGTATGATGACTGGAATCAGGTTGTGCGCAAATATATGGCAGACCATTCAGATGGTAGAAGGCTTGAGCGATAGCTGTCATATTATCTTTGTTCTGTTAGGGGACTTGCATTTTGGTTGAGGCTTTGTTTGCAAGTTTGTTAGGACATGTTAATCGGCATGAACATATATATTCCCATTTCAGAAGCTAAAGAAATAGACAGCCAGTTGAAACGTCGGGCACATTTGATTATGGTTCTGAAAACAGTCGTGAAATCATCAGACACCGCATGTGTTCTTTCTTGTTTACGCCCTGTTGCCAGCCTGCTTTATTTTAATCAAAGCACAAGGGTGATTGTGATTTGCTCATAAGCAATGTAGCGCTGTGTGAAAATATTTACACTGTGACTTGAGATTCTTTATTGGCCAAAATCCAAACACAAGCATCTTGTGCATTAGCAATCATCTTTGCCTGGAAGCGAAATTGTATTTGCTTGAACAGCTTGCTCTGCTCTTTTAACAGACGTGTATGATTGTGAGGATCTGAAAACTGACATTGGTGGCCGTCATCGCTCGCCTCTTCGCCTTGAACTGGATTGGTGACCTACGGCTGTCCCAGACAGCAACCCACCGTGATTTGTTCAACCTCTAACGCAAGGAGCGCAGCAATTTCAGCTAGTTCGTGGCCTTCAATTGACTGTTAAAGTAAAAGGTACTCATTATTTCTCTTTCTTCCTATTTCTATTCATTTGATATATCAAATACGATGCTGGTGATATGCTAGAAACAAATGTCCATGACTTAGCATTTTATTAGTATGATGCCACTGTGATTGGAGTACATGACTAACAGATATAAATTTGCCTTTTGTGCCATTTGTTGGGTTGAATCATCATCGAAGCACAGTTGTTATTTTTTGGAGCGGGATTATTTCTAGCGAAACAACTCAGGCTGGTTGGTACAGTTTGCAGGTTAGCAAAAATTGCATGAAGACCTACTGTTTTTCTGCTTCCTACCTTTATCTTTTCGCTTAAATTTATGTGATCCCCTAGTGATTAGTACTTTAAATGCAGGATAATGTACAGGAATTGACCTTATACAGTATTCCTAGTGAAGATCAGAAACTAGTAATCACTATTGCTGCTAGTGATTACTATTCCATTGTTCTGATCCAGTATTATGGTTAATATGTTTTTTCTTGATGCTTTTTTTTCATTCAATTGCCTTTTTAATACTAATGGTGTGATCAATGTTCTCGAGGCCGAAATGCTTGGAGATAGTGGCTATCCTACTTATTTCAGTATTTGGCTGCACGTTTGGCATCGTTTTATGAGTGTGCTGGTAAGGTGAAATTTCTAGGCACTCTAGATTGGACCGGGAGTGTCACAATTGTTGGTGCTGTCTTTCCACCTTCCGATGATTTCGTAGATCCTGTTACCTCTGCAACTCTTAGGGGGGTTTATTTCTGCAACTCTTAGGGGGGTTTCTACCAGCACGAACATATAAGCAACTCTTTGCAGCCTATGCATGAATTCGTTGTGTGCATCGACAATCATCTGGGAACCAGATTGTATTAAATTGATAGCCTGATTTGTTGTGGCACCAATCCATTTCATTGCTTCCTTTGTGGCTCTATCATATTTGCCCATTTTGAACAATGCATGGCCTTCTTTCTTCTTGCGAGCAGCCTCAATCTTCCCTGCATTGTTAAAGTTCCATGACTCCTTATCCTGTGTACAAGGAAATAATGCTCCGTTTCCAACTGCATGCTCTGTCAGGGATGTATTATGACAAATATAGCGCTGACAATCTCGTACATGCCTTCACAAATGATACAAGTTCCACTTCATAGACCACTGTGTTGTTCGGTGGAACCACAGCAAAATCATGCTTTGACTCAGTTGATAGCTCTGGCAAGTGCAGGACAGAAATATGCTGCAATAGGCCGTGCGCTTTAGCAAACAAGTGGTAGAAGTTAACACTATCTATAGATCATAATGAAAAAAACAAGTATGGAAGACTCACCCTCTTTAACAGTAAATTCAACTCCTATGATAGAAATTTTATTTTAGAACAAAAGGAAAAAAAATACCAAGAACTTCATCAGGATCCTTTGGGTTCTCCCATTTCTCTCCCTCTTTCAGTATCTTCTTGAATATGCCACCATCTTTGCATAAATCTTTGACACTGGTCCAAGAAAGCAGCTCAACATCAAACTGCAGAGTTGCATTGGCTGGGATGGTTGGAGGAGAACCCAATTCACCATAAGCCATTCAGTCGGAAAGCTGAAAACAACATTTCCCCTTTCTTCATGGTCTTGATGCCTTGATCCCATCCCTTAATCACTTTACCTAGACAAATTCAAATTACAGTCACTGAACATAGCACATACATAAATCCACAATCAATATATTTTCAGTTTAGCAGAGCCCAGAAAACCCCAAATGACCATAATATATTAAAATACTCTTGAAGCTGATTCAATCAATCATAAGTGATGTCTCACACATCAATTTCATCTGTACATGGAAGTTGACAACTTTTCTAGAGAAGCAATAGTTCTATCACAGAATATATGAACCACAGAAATAATAGGCAAAATGGTAAGTACCTTGTCCCAGCTTGAACTTGAAGGGCATACTTTGAACAACCTACTTCTTGTTGGATGGCTCCCACAAGCAAGAAGAGATGCCATCGGCCATCAATTAGTCCCCATCTACCAACACAAACTATTATTATTTTGCTGTTTATTTTCACACGCGTAACAATTTGATGCACACATGGAACCTTCATTGAATCATGGAGTCTTACAGACATGAAGAGAAAGATAGAAATGTGCCGTGTATCAGGCCTGCAGCACCAAACAATAAGGAAAAAAAAGAATCATATCTCACAGATCATGGAGTCTTACACAGACATGCAGAGAAAGATAATAACACCTGTATTTGAAAGCTAATATCTTGTGGAAGAATGATAGTTACTCAAAATAAAACAGTAATGAACAAAAACAACATGGGGACATATCAATATGGGCAAGTTTCACATTTGCTTCTTGAACTGTCTCCTATGACTCCTAACGACCTACGTGTCTAGCCTTGTTGCACATGAAATTCTCTCATATCCATACAGCCAAATATCCTTATTCCAGAACAGGGCAGTCACCCTTTAGGCATTATTTATTCCATTTAGAAACTAAATAAAATCTAACTACTCATGTTTAGCGTATAACAAACACATCAACTGAAAAGTTAACAAAATTTTCGAGCATTGTAAAATGTTAACAGATTTTCTGGGTTGTTTGAGAAAAGCATTGAGAGGGCCAGGGATTTTACACTTCGGCCTGCATGTACACCTCGAGCCAAGATTAACCAGCATGCTGGTGACGCCATTCTTCTCCAAATTCATGATGCTCCTCTTCAAATCGACATACTGAATGTTCAGTGAAGCAATAGGGGCTGGGGGAGTGAGATGGAGCGTGTGGTGACTTACAAGGTCTTCTGCTGCTGGAACACCTTGTCGCGCTGGACAATGCCGGATGCAAGCAAGGTCAGGCTACAGCCGCCGGTCCAGGAACTCCTCGTACTTTCGCACCTTCTCCTGCAGTCCGCCGCATCCGTGGCCCGCACGATCTCCAGGGAACGACTAGCGGGCACGGTCCTCCAATGTATGGCGACCTGCTGACTCCGTCTAAAGGATTCCCATCCGGCGCGGGGGAGCAGCGTGGGATGGACGACCAGCCTAAATGTTGATCGAGTAAATAGGGATGAGGAGGAAGGCGAGGAAGGGAGGACGTCCTCCGCCGTGACGGTGTTGCGTGGTGAGCCGGCGAGCCGGAGTTGGGACACGGTGGTGGCGGGGGGAGCAGCGTCGACTCGAACCTACCCAAACGCTGAGGAATACAAAGTTCCAAATCTACCCTTACTCTAATTAAAAAATAATAAAAAAATTAGTACAAATAATTGGTACCAAACCCACAATTAAAATAACTTTGATCAAATACTTGCTTATTAACCATTAGATCTAACTGAATGAACAATTATAATTGATTTCGAGCACCCCTCAGTGATATGTGGTGCAATTTATTGTGAGAAACAGAAGGCATAAAGATCCAACCAAACCTATGTGTCAGTTCACATGTCCAAGATTATCTTGAAGATTGTCTCTGTGGTTAATTATGAAATAAAACTACAAAATAACAGTTATATATAATATCTGTATACTTTAGATCGTCGGCTTCTAGCTATAGCTATAAATGTATGTCTTAGAAGCGCTCGTTCTTTCCTCAAGCTTGCTTTCATGACACCAAGTTAGATTTCCTTATGTCCCTTACCTTCAAAAATACTGTAGGTATGGTAGGTATCAAGAATATCGGCAGTATCCATGCTTCTCCATCTCAAGTTTATTTATCGACGAAGATTGCCAGTTTGGCTCTACCTAGTCCTGGTATGGATTGCATCTCCTACAGTGTTGGCTATTTGGGCCACCAAGAAGCTATATTCTGAATCCATGGTTTCGGGGATTAGAGTGTTACCCAGGAATTTGGTATAAAAGGACCCATGCGTTGCTATGGATCAACAAAATACTAACAGCAGTAGAAATGAGAAAACATGTCACACACTACAATTAATGAAGACAAAACGAGTGTAGTTCACATGTCCATGCTTCGCTACGATTTCTAAATGTTGTTAACAACTTCTAATTATTAAAAAAAAATACAACTTTCACTGCACATGTGAATTCCTTGGTTATATGTATTTTTGTGTTTAATTTATTTTTTCTATTCTTCTTACTTTTCCATCATCAAATTGATTCTAATTTTAGGTGGCAGACCGTCTCACAAAAGAGACGATCCATACACCACAGGATCTTATCGGGTGTCATTCAACGAAGCAAAGACTAATAATCCAACTCAAGCACAATAAAATATATTACAAACTGTTGCATAAGTGTATAAAACCAAGATTTTTGAAAGCACAAGATGCGATAAACTGAATTAAACAGGGTCTTCTGGAGACTATGCATAGAATGCCATCGAGCCCATACAATGTATCCTCTAGCAGCACACAACAGCAACGCGACGAGCAGAGCTTCCAACGGACATAGCTACCCTCGAGGTTGCTTCTGCCAGTTGGTCTATAGGAGGAAGAGAGAAACCACCTGCACACAAAACCACAGAGAACCAAGCCCTAAGCATTCTAATGCTCAGCAAGTTTTACCTGTCAACGTGGCTAGCTACAGTCGACTCTAAAGATATGATGAGACTGACTCACATGGGATGGTCATTTGTAAAACCAGCGCTAATATAGTGAGTCCTTATAGTCAAGTTTTAGCGGTAATTTCAGTTTACGAAATGAAAATTTTAATTTGCGCTATAAAACTATATAAACATGGTTGCCAAGAAATTGATATAAACTAAGCAAACAGTTCATATTATTATTATTGTTATTATTTATGTTTTTATTACGATGTCACTCAGTGAACAAGCGATACTCGTTACTGTGAGGGGTAGCGATTATAATCGATTTACACCAGCTAGAAAAACTCAAAATACACGACACGTCCGCGCTTCTCGGAAGCCGTACGTGGCCATCTTTTACAACAATACAATAGAGTCAGCTCGAGGCCTACCGCTCTTAAGCACATGGTCCTTCATGCGGTCACCACGCTGGGTGTATCTATGGTTAGATCCAAGGCTTTTCTCTTCTCCCCGCTGAAAGAGAGGTAGAGGGACGTCCAACCACTACGGTATTGAGCTACATCAATTTTCTGGGCTCATAATTCTAGTATGTATTCGATACGTTCAAACTTGTTCAACAGAACCACACTCGAATTGATCCTTAACGACACAAACAGGCTACCACCGCGAAAAACCTTCGCAAACCCTCCTATACGCTATCCCCGCCCGATCTCAGGTTAATTAATGTGTGGTAAACCTATAGCTCGCGAGTGATTTTCCATTCACTCGACTTCTCTAGCTTGCGAGTGACTATCTCTTCACCCGACTTATATACCTCGCGAGTGACTTTTCATTCACTCGACTTCTACCGTGAACTAAAACTGAGCCTAGCTCTACATCGAGTTACCCGTACCAATAACACTCAACATAGGTAATAAGGTACCTATCATGCAATTCTAGGTTTTCAAACAACTCTTAATACCTAATGCACAATAAATTACTGATATCATACAGAGTGATAAAAATAAAACTTAAAAAAGGTTAATGCATCGGGGCTTGTCTGGAGCTTGCTCATAGTTAGATTTCTTTGCCAAAGGAACAACTCCACGCCCCTCTTCGGATGTCGGGTCCTATACATGAATGATATGCAAAATATTGAATTATGCTGGTTTTTAGATTTGAAATGAAGTCACATTTATTTTCGAAAGAAGACTAGTGATGTAGGTATAAAACTTCTTTATAATAAGTTTCATAATACAAAAATATAATTAGGTTTATTCATAAAATCAGAAAAGTTATAATCAAAATTTTGGGAAATTATCAGGATTTATTAAGTCAAATAAATTTATAAAGACTTAAATACGGTTTAAACACAATTAAACATTTATAAAATAATTTACAATGAAAATTAACTATAAATCTTCTTTAGAATGGTTTTTGAAAATATAAAATCTAATTTCAGTTTTGAATAAACTCAGAAAGGTTATAAAATAAATTTGGATAATTTTTTAGAATTTATTGAAATTAAATGAATTTATAAAGAATTAAACACCATTTAAACACAATAAACTATTTTATAAAATTATTTTTGATGAAAAATAAATATTAAAATTTTTATAAACAGAGGGTTTGACTAAATAAAAAGAAAGTAATTTTTTCAATATTTTGTTATGCCATGGAATAATGATAATGCATTATTAAATTATTATATTATCTGAATTAATTAATTTAATTTCATGCATAAAAATGAAAAATTGTTACCTTCTGAATATAGTTCTAGTTGAGAGGATCCTAACAAAATGTATTTCACATATTTCCAAGTTAGAATGAATTTTCTACGAATTTTATAACTTGAAAGCATTTTTCCTAGTAATTAAATAATTTAATTTGTAAAAATGATAAAGATACCAGCCCGGATGGGCTTAGTCACAAATGGGCCGCAGATGGCCACACTGGTGGCCATGGAGTTAGCCGCACGGGATCCGGATCTGCCACAGAAGATCCACGCACAGGAGGGAGCTCCCTGGTGGCAGCGGCCATGGCGGGCAGAGCTCGCCCGCTGGAGAGGGGCTACCGGCGGCGAAGCACAAAGTGACGGCACCAAAATGATCCACGCATCGCTACGGACTTGGAGGAGGGGTCGACGGAGTGGGGGCCTCACTGGAATGCAGCCGACGGCGAGAGGCGGTCGGAGATGGACTTCGGCGAGGTCGTGGCGGCTCTACGGTCAACGAAACTCCGAGCTGCTTGCTTCTAGAGCTTCACCGGAGTGTGGAGAAGACCGGCGTGGAGGAAGACATAGTCGCGGGGGCCTAGAGGAGGTGGCTCGACGGCGAGGTTCGCGGGTTCCGACGGTCGACGGCGTCGAGATTGAAATCCTGCACCAAATCGTGACAGTTCCAACAAAATTGAGAGCCCTCAAGATGCACTAGGATGCCAGGAAGGCGGCACCCTTCTTGAATCGAGGGGGGGGGGGGGGCTCACCGGGGACCTGCAGATTTGGCCGGCGAGGTGGCGGCGGTCCGAAACTCTCAATTTGGGGGAAACGCGAAATTGGCACCGCTCGATGGAGGAGGGTTGGGGTTTGGGGCGTGGGGAGCCGCAGCAGGCAATGGTGCTGCTGGTGGCCGGTGGGAAATCCGAGGTTGCTTGATCGATGTCTCGCGGCAGCGGTGAGCTTCGCTCTGGAGGAAGCGTCGCGCACGAGAGAGAGAACTGGGAGGAGGCCGCCTGGTGGGGGGCGGCGGACACGCGGAACCCGTCGTGAGTCGTGACCCGCGAGACTTGGCGCACGGACACGTCCAAAGCGTCGTGGCGCTCATGCAGGGCTGGCCGCGCGGGAGCTGGCACCTGGAGGGTGCGCTGTCAACCATGGTAGGAGATGGAGCAATAGTGAGGCTGACAGGCGTGCGCCGCTATTTTTCCATTTTCTGATTTTCTCTGATTTTTCTGCACTCCACTGTTTTCTCACCGAAAACAATACTTCCCGAGCTCTAAAATTTATGAACTTTTGCATACAGGTAGAACTTTTAAAAAGGAACAACTTTTATTTTGGGCCCAAGTTCAAAATCGAAATATATCTTATTCTATAAATTTTTGAAGACAGAAAACCATTTAAAAGAAATAATTCATTTGGGCCTCTTAAACTTTGAATAAAATTTATAAAAATTTCTAAAATTCAAGTCTTTGCAGTACTTTTAAAATGGAATATTGTTTCACAAGTTTCTTTGAAAATATTTGAACTTGAAGATTTGAAATTTGAACTTGCTTGTAAGGTTCAGAATTAATTGAGCTCGGATTTCATAATTTCGGACTTGAACAGCTTGACTTCTGTATTTAGACGCACGAAGTGTTACATTTTATATAGATGTTGGGTGTTTTTAACAGTGTTATGTCGTACTCCATATCTACACTCAACGGGAGCTATGCATCAGGTTGAAAGTCCCTATCAACTTAAGCTTTTAGGTGTAATTCGTTCGTACATAATATCTTAATAGATGACTATTCCCGCCTGGCCTTTGGACAAGTGGGCTGAGCCTGGATGCACGTCTTGCAACAGGTGCAGCGACCTTTGTGTGCATCATGGACACATGGAGTAAAAAACATAACCTGCTTCTCCCTGCAGTCCTTGCTACTGCAGTTCAAGATAGGAGATGGAGGATGGACCAGATGGCGACCCACATGATTATTAGTGCCATCCAATCTGGATAGTCTAGCTATGTTTTTCACCTTCTTATAAATAGACTGGAGAGCTGGATATGGGAGAGACTTAGGGCCATTTGACAGAGCTTCTAGTTCCTGATTCTCAAGTAAAATCAAGAGAGCTCTGCCAAATACTGTTGTTTTTCAGAAGAAGTGATTCTGTAAAGTGATTCTCTGAAATAAACTAAGATGCTGAGAGCTGAAAAAAATAGCTTTCTGATTTTATAAAGTGATTCTTTGTCTTGATTTTAAGAGTTTACCCTAAATAATCAAAGAGAATCACTTTTAGCCATCAGAATCACTTCATATAAAAATCAAAAGTGAATCCTAAGAGTTCTACATAAATTAGAGAGCACAAATCTCATTTGGTCAAATTCTTCTGCATTCCACAGACCATAAGCATGACAGGCATCAGGAATGGTTTTAGTGGACCTTCCACACGTTCGTCTGGAGCTTATGCGATCATAGCTGAGTGATACGGATTCAACGCAGGCGAGCGGCGTGGTACTACTTGAAAAACACACCTGCAGCGTTGGTGTCAATCAGTCATGTTAGGCCATGAGCCGGGCATAAGCAGCAGGACGGCCTCCGACGGCTTGCAAAGGCAGTATAGAAAGGCCGATGACCAAGGTTTCACTTACCGTTTCGACCGCTGAAACCGCTCGAGGACGGTTTGACGAAAATCGCTAAAATCGTTCGGTTTTTTATTCAATTTTTAATTTTCAAATCTGTGAACGGTTTGTTGAGCAGTTTTGCGATTAGCCGAACGGTTTTTGCGGTTAGCCGAGCGGTTTTGCTGAAAACCGCTGAGTACAAAAACCGAACGGTTTTTTGGTAAACCGAACGATTTTCCTAAAAACCGATAAATTAGTGAAAAATAAGAAAAGAGATGAAAAAGTGCTGAAAAATTTGGTATTCTAATTTCTTTTAATATCAATATTCACAACATACTTCATCCACAAATAATAAGACACATATTCATCCATATTAAATCCAAAGTTCCAAACACAAAAAATCTATACATGGAGTTCATCCACAAGAAATCCAAAGTCACTACATAGTTTTCAATGCACACTTTACTTTGAAATTGTATTCCAATCAAAATATGCATTGTCGCGCTCTTCACTTACGAGGAGTTGAATTTCTCTAGTAGCTAACAACTTCGCTTTGAATTTATTTTATGATTGTCCCGTCCAAGCGGTAGTTGTCTTTCATTGTGAGTACAACATGTTATAAAACTCTGAATTTTGCTATTGCTAGACCCATGTGGTGGGAGGTTCTGTGCTACGATCACCGTACAGATAATTTTAATAGTCATTACCTTGGCTGTATGATGTATCACTGTCTGTCGCGGAATAGTAGGTGCCGTAGTAATGCTGCTTCCCTCCAACGTTGTCCTTGGTGACTGTGGAGCACCATGGTCTTCATCTTGTGTAGCATGGGTGTAGTCTGTCTCACCTGCAAAAGAAGTGAAGTGTAAGATAAATGAGTAAAAATTGATCGTATGATGTGAAGAAATGGTTACCTGTGAAATGATGAGTTATGATCGGTGGCTGTGAGTCAAAAACTATACTGCATGGTGGGTCTCCAGATGTAGTCTGTGAGCTGCTATCATTTGATTTTTGGAAAGGTGGGCTTCGTCTGGCATCTCCAGAATCTGTGGAGTTGTCGCTGCCCACGTTCTTATCTTTCTCTTTGCTCCTTATCCTTATTTTTTAGCACATTTTTTCTGTCTTGCACTTTGAACCTTCCTCTTACCTATGTGAGTATCACCTACATTTTGATCTGCCTATTTAGATATTGTTTCAGCACGAGACAAGCGTAGCAACTGTCTACCAGCATCATCATCTGTAACAAGACGGCTCGGTAGAGGAGTGTCACTCTCGGTGCCCTCTTCATCAAGAACGGAGTCAGAATTCGATCTTTCATGTTCCATTCATTCTCGAATAGGATTTGAAAAATCATACAACGACAGCTCTATGAGACGATTAAATGGATCGGCTTCTGGTGGCTTATATATCTATGAAGCATCACGCATACGGATTCGAAGGTTATAGTTAACATACACCAACTTATATAATTTGTCATCAGATAATCTGTTACACACCTTGGTGTGGATCAATGCAAATGCACTTCAGTTGCGCTCACAACCACTCGATGATGCACACTGTGAGACTATCCATAATGCAAGCTGCTGGAGATGAGGTGTGTCACCTCCAAACATGTTCCACCATTGGGCAGGAGCAGTATTCTTATCAACTGCCATCCTGTTGATCAACTCAGTGGCGAATAAACCTTGTTTTCTTCTAGAAATTTCTGCCTCCTGCAGGGCCTGCACACACAAGTCGGTTGGTGCTATGCGTGTAAATGCCTCTCGAATATCGTTTATCATATTTGGACCCATCCTGTAAGCATAGTGACTTCTCCAGTTTAAAGATCCAGCTGCACATATAACAATAGTTAGATATCTTTGCATTATAAACAAAAGAATACAATAATTTTGTTCGTCAGTAAGTATTACCTGCATTCACAAAGGTATCATTGCAAATGTTCACCATCCTATGATTTATAATGTCCATGTGCCTCTCCATCTCTCACTCATCATTCGTATAAAGGGCTTCATACTCATTTTTACACAAATGATATCTGAGAAGTACTTCATTCAAAGTAAGGTTCTTGTCTTGATCAGCAAATCAAAGAAACACATACCTGCTGCTGTCTGAGGGCCTGTCTAGCTCGGTCCTTCCTCCGCTTGGCGGTTTTATCAAGCTCTCGGCGAAAATAGTCCCGCACGTCGGCGGGAACATGAGGACACCCAGCTACGCTGGTTACACGATGTGTCAAATGTTGCTTGAATCGTGTGGCACTACTCTCTCTCTCTCTCTTCACGGACTTGCAATATTTGCAACGAAACCCGAGATACACGTTCTCTCCGTGCTCCCAAACCAAATCGGACTGATCTGCCATCCTAAAACCACCAATACCTAAAAAATGACTAACTATGTTCTAAAGTTTCTAACCGATCGACCAATATTTAAAAAAAAAACAGAAATACAACCATCTCACCTCCTCTGCCACGAAAACCGAACAGATCGGACGGTTTACCGCAAAAATCACTCGGCTTACCACTTCAAACGACTGATTAGCCGCTGCCGACGGCTTTTCGGCCAAGCCGCATAGCTAGCCGTCCTTTTCGAGTGGTTAGCCGCTCTTGCCGGCCGGCTCTGCGAGCGGCAGGTGGACGTGCGGCTAGCCGCGTTTACCGCTCGGCTAGCCGGCGGTTTCGGGCGGCTTCGGAGTCGCGGCGGCGGACGGAGAGCCCTAGCGGCGGATTCGGCGGCACAGCTCGCGAACAGGGAAAGTGACTCGTCGTGTGGTGGTTCTGGACCCGTGACTCCGGGTAAGGTTTCATTTTATTTTTTTCATCCAATTTTCCTCGAATGTTTTTGGCTTTAAAATCAAACAATTTTCAAAAACTGAATTCACCATGAAGTTGCATTTTTCGTCTAGTTTTTTTACATATTTTTTTATTTTAAAATCCACCAAATTTTCAAAGTTAAAAAAATTTAAATTCGAAAACCGGTGAACCGGCCGAACCGGACCGCAGCAGTTGGGACGGTTTTCACGAAAACCACGCAGTTTACCGCGGTTTTGCGAACTTGCCGATGACTAGCCAGATGGTCTGGGGATGGCCATGCCCCATCGTGCACTGACCATGGGCTAGACACCATATACCAACCGTGCAACGACACCATGCATATATAATATAGGCAAGTTGCTCTCAATGTATTGGGTGTAGCGAGTATGTAATGTTTCTACTTGTTATCTTTATTTCAAAATTTTATTCAAATTCGAAGATATGCAGGTAAATTCAAAGGAAATGTGTTTCGATGCAGATAAATTCAGTCTCGACATGTGGTGGCAGCAGAGAGCGAAATACAATTAACAGATCAAAAAAGTAGTCCAAAGGAACAGAGAGAACTAGTTATGTACAGATACTGAAACGACCAACTCCATCGAGATTCAGTACAATGCAATCAGTTTTTTACACCATGCTGTGGGCATCCTATGCAGTCAAGCTTTCCAATGAATATTTATTTTGAACTTTTCTGAGGTTTTGAAATGGACATCATATATATTTTTACAAACTAGCTAATAAATGAAAACCCAGAGCCATTAGAACATCTCAAGGGTTCAGGAATTGCATCCAATGAGAGGTACTATCGGTGCAACAGTAACATGCAGTTCATCTGGGGTACGTTCTAGTGGACTTTTTTCATCGTCAACAAAACATACAGGGCTCCTTTGGAATGCAGGATTTTTGTAGGAATTATGCAGAAATTTTACAGAAATCAGTTTAATTTTACAGAAAAAAGACAGGAATAGAAAAAATTTCCTTCAATCTAAAGGAGGCCATAGGTAGAAGCAAACACACATTATGCAGTGGAAACAATAACTAGGCACTGAGAGCAACATGATAAGATCCATTTGCTCCATCGTGTACCCATTTAATAAGATAACGTTAATTAGAGGCAGAGAGATTAGCATTGTACCTAGAAACTGAAGTGGACATAATGAGATCTTGGCCTTGGACATGCAAAGTGAAGTGGACATATATAATGACAGCATGGCCTTGCACATGCAAATTGAAGTGGTCAATTGTTTATGTGATGGACAAATTCGTATATTAATAGGGGCCGCATGGTCGATGAAGTTGAGGATCAGTTAAATTTGAAAAGGCAAACAGGTCGATGCAACTATTTAAGAATAGACATGCGAGGCATAAGGAATCATTCCTATTGAGGTATTCCAAGCGTAGCTCGATTATTGCCACCCGTAGGCAGCATTCTCTACATCAGAGCGCGAGCTCTGCGTGTGCCACCGAGTCGGCTAATGGTCAGGTTTTTGGCTCTGAAGCCTGCTTGGTGACCCATTATCTATTAAGTCCAAGAGATGTGAGACATGTAGGCAGTAGCATTCAGAGATTAACAGAGCGACGAGAACCGCTCAAGATGTAACCGTATGTTTCACTGTTCGCACAAATCAATTCAGGTTAATTAGTTAATACTCCCTCCGTTTAAAATTATTGATACAATTGATTTTTAACATCAACTTTAACTAGTCGTCTTATTCAAAAAATTTGTTCCAATGTGAAAAATTATTAGTCATGATTTAAATTCCACTAATAATAAATCAAATAATAACAAAATTTTACACATTTAAACAAATTTTTTGAATAAGACGAATGATCAAAATTAATTTTAAAAGTCAACAATGTCAATATTTTAAAACCAGTACAATTTATCTTAAATGCCCTGGTCGATCGATCCTGGCCTAGTAAATGCCTTTATGATTCTGAGCAGGCACTACTACTGATCACCTTCTGATATTCCACCTTTCGTATTTATATATACCATATTAACCTCTATGATACATACGCCTTTGATAAATTGATAACTTATGGAGGTGTCTTATGCAAGCTAGAAATCCCCTCAGCTGCAGTATGGCACAAAACATGATCACACCCCACGGTGGTGGATACATCCCACTAACATTTCCATTATACACTACAAACAAATACAGATAAATTTCACTAGCGGCGGGCCATGGTCATTTTTCATGTTGCCCGTCATCACAGATAAATTCAAACATCATCTTAGGCCCAATTATAATAGTGGTTGATATAAAACAGATTTTTTCCTCGTATTCAGAACCAAAATCACAATTAAAAAAAGGTAGACAAGGGAAACTGAATCAATATGATATGCAAGTAGAAGGTTTATACAATGTGTTAAATAAAGGTGAATAGGTATTGGCCCTGTTTGTTTCCAATTTTCTCAGTCACATTTCACGTATAAGCAAAGGGAAGATTTTCACTCATTTTTTCCTTCTCATGGTTCAAATGTCTGAAACGGTGACCAGCTGAAATGAGAATAAGTATGTGCTTGATGGGATTATGGCTTATTTTTACTGATAAACTGTTTATAAGCGGAAACAATTTAGCCCAACATACAGTGCAATTCGTTGTGTGAAACAGAAGGGAGAAAGATCGAACCAACAAATAAACCTAGGTGTTAGTTCACATGTCCAAAATTATATTTTGTCTGTGGCCAGTTATTAAATAAAACTGCACATCTAACAACCAAGTAATGATATCTGTGCACTTGAGGTCAGCGGCATCTATATATTAACTGTATGCTTAAAAAGCTCCTCTCATAAGCACTCATTCTAAGCTGAACTTCCATTCAATCCTCAAGGTAGCTTTCATGGACACCAAAGTTACATTTCCTTATGTCCATTACCTTCGACGACACTGTAGGTATGGTAGGCATCAAGGATATTGGCAGGATCCATTCTTCTCCATCTCAATTTTTTTTATCGATGATGGTTGCCAGTTTAGCTCTACCTAGCCTGGTATGGATTGCATCTCCTACAGTGTTGACTATTTTGGTCGCACAAAAGCTATATTCTGAATCCATGGTCTCGGGGATCAGAGTCTTACCCAGGAATATGGAATAAAAGGGGACTCATTGCTACTAAGATGTGTTCGAAACCAGCAAAAGCAGCTATTGCGCTGAAATTAGCAGGTACTGATCGATGCCCATGCATTGCCATGGATCAATAAAATACTAACAATAGTAAAAATAAGAAAACAGGTCCCATACTACATTTAATGAAGACGAAGCAAGCGTAGTTCACATGTCCATGCGTTGCTTTCTTATAAATTGGTTGTTAAGCTGGAAATGGGAGAGACAGTTCCTAACATATTAGAGAGCACAAATCTTGTATGGTAAAATTCTTCTGCATTCCACAGACCATAAGCATGGTAGGCATCAGGAACGGTTTTAGTGGACCTTCTTCCACGTTCGTCTGGAGCTTATGCGATTGTCGCGGAGTGATTCCTACTCGACGCAAGGTGAGCATCGTGATACTCCCTAAAACGCCCACCTGCAACACTAATATGAATCATTCATGTCAGGCCATGAGCTGGGCATAAGCAATATGACGACGTCAGACGGCTTGCAAAGGCAGTGGATGCCCCATCGTCCTCTGACCTCCATGGGCCAGACATCGTATACCAGCCGTGCAACAACACCATGCATATATGAAACAGAGGCAAGTTGGTTGAAAAGATTGGGGTGCAGCAAGTATAATGTTTCTACTCGTTATTATTTCACAAGTCTATTCAAATTTGAAGATGTTTTGCAATTCTGAATAAACAGTATAATGTAGATAAATTCAAAGGAAGTATTTTTATGAAGATAAATTTCTCCAATTATCAACACATAGTGGCAACAGAGAACGAAATACAGTTAACCGATCACATAAGTAGTTCAAAGGAAGAAAGAAAAAACAAGATATGTACAGATACTGAAACAACCCACACTATCGAGATTCAGTGCAATGCAATCAGTTTTTGCACCGTGTGCTATGTGCACTCTACATATTCAAGCTTTCCAATGAATATTTATTTTGAAGTTTTGTGGGGTTTGGAAATGGACCTCATACATATAATAAATAGAAAACACAGAGCAATTCTAACATCTCACGAATCTCAAAATAGGTATGGGGCAGCTGTTAAGAACAGGTGGCACGGTTTGCATCCAACAAGGTAGTATTGGTGCAACAGTAGCACAAGTTCCTTCTTATGGCCGGGATTTTAGTAACTTTTTTTATCAACAAAACATACAGGTAGAGGCAGCACACATTATGCAGTGAAAAAGATGACACTGAAAGCAACATGATAAGACCCATTTGCTCCATCGTACACTCATTTTAAGAAACGCTGCAGGCAGAGGTATATTAGTGTTGTACTTCCACTGGTTTCATAATTTTTGTAATTTTAGATAAAACTTAGGTCAAACATTGAAAATACAAAGTAAAATAACTTTTAAATTATTAAGTTTGAAAATATGAAAATAATATGATTAGATATATCATAAACAATACTTCTATAAAAATATACATATCACTTTTCAATAAAAACATTTATAAAAAAATAGAAGTCAATTGTCCAAAATGACAACCAGAGGGAGTACCTAAAAATTGAATTGGACATAATGAGACCTTGACCTTGTACTTGCAAAATGAAGTGGACATAATGAGAGCAGTCTTGCAACAAATTGAAGTGGCCAAATATTTATGTGATGGACAAATTCATATATAAATAGGTTTGGTAGGCATGATGAAGTTCAGGATCAGTACGTTAAGGGGAGAAGGCAAACAGGTCGATACAACTATTTCTGAATAGATATGCATGGGAGGCATCAGGACTCATACATATTGAGGTATTCCTAGCATAGCTCTGTAACTGCCATTGGTCAGTCAGCATTCTCTACATCAGAGCTCTGCTTGCGCCACTGAGTTGGCTAATCGTCAGGTTTTTGCTTCTGTCAATTAGCTAACCGGTTACAGTGCAAAACCTGCTTGGTGACCCCACAGTATTGCAAGTACGGAGGTGGGAGAGAGTTAAGCAGCAGCATTCAGAGATGGACAGCGTACGTGACGAGAACTGCGCACAGTGTGCCGTTTTACCATGCATGAGTCCCCTGTCAGGCTACTGGGCGCCAGGTGGAAATGCAGGCCTGGTAGATATGATAGATGGTGTACATAGTGCCAACGTCATGCATGAACTTGTTCGACTAGAAAGAGCTGACGATCTGAACTTCTCCATTTTCTGTACATGTTCTTCAGCAATAGGATCAGGTGGACGTACATCTTCAAGTTTGAGTATTTTCTTTGTTTCTATCAGAACAAGCAAAGACCTTTCTGTGCACACAGCTGGACTTGTTCTTTGATTCAGGCTCAGTATATACATATCAGCCTATCAGGCCGCGCTGTATTCGATAAGAAAAATGTCACGCCACTGCTACAATGAACATACGCTAGCTTGTTATTTCTCTAAAATTTGAACGCGTATGAGAAATACGCAGAACTATGATTCTGAAAAACATGAATAAATTAAGCATGTAACAAAGCTACAGTAACCATTACGGTGAGACGATGCCTATAGCTAACTATTTAGTAACCAGTAAATATTAATGTTAGGGACTGATTTACTATGAAGAAAGCCATGTCCACACACGGACACATATTTGCTGCACTTAATATATGTAAATTCACCTTGTCGGTCGTACATTCTAGTGTTTCTGAAGCAAGCTGTAAAATTAATGGTGTATATAAGTAATTGGTTCAGAAGCCAGAGGTGGAACGTTGAATGTCCCTCAGACAGGAGGAACCTCATGCTTAAAAATAAAGAATTCTTGGTCACAAATTCATCATCTTGATGATTAGGAATCGTAGGCACTGGGAAAGTAAAGTTGACTCAATTTCAATGTTGTAGAACTATTCAGACCAGAGATATCATGTCATGGACAAGGTTCCTGTGCAGTGGCAGGTGTGACTGCAACTTAAGCAGTCGCAGCTGCCCTGTCCATTCCGAATCGAATGGTCCCAAAGCGGTGAAACAATATTGTAGTAAAAGTAATTCCGTAGACGTGTCGCTGTTGCGATCCATCCTGGCCGTTTGCTGCCAAATCCCATGGAGATGCGCGCGTGCAGTATAGTTATCGTGCAGTAGAACGACTGCACCTGATCTTGGTGCATCACGGGACTCATGTACTCCATGTACTTCTTAGAGAATGCAATTGAGAAGGATTCATGTAAGTCCCTGCTAATAGACCTCGTATTGTATCACTTTTGGATCTGAGCCGCCATTGGGATTTCTTCGTGCCTTGCTGCACTTAATAGCCGATTCCTTGAAGCATAGACAGCTGGACATAAGAATTTCATTGACTACATACGAACTTGTTAAGGGATAGCAAAGGGCGGTCTTGGCTGTTGCCTGTTGCATCGACCACAATACATTGTGCTTCCTGTTTCAGAAAAATTGTATGAACTAGACGTATTGTGGCTAATGTATGGAGGAGAGATATTTGGGTTGTTGACAACAGCTCAATCACTAGTACATTGGAACAAGGACCCTCTAATCGTTCTTCGATATTTGCAGGGCCTGGCGTGTCACTAGCTTGAAGTCATGGTGATGCTGTTGTGGGATCCCACGTCTGTTGTCCAACCTGAGACCATCAAGAATACCCTCATAAAGTGTGACACTCAGCAATCGAAGGTGACTAAGGAGCATTGTTTTGTCTGTGGTTATAGTTTCTTGTTCCAGAAGAAGCATCATCTATATAACCCATATACGGTGAGACACAAGGTGTAGGTGTATGTTAGGAGGCATTTCTTTGATGTAATGTAATAGGATTCATTAGTATATATTCATGTGAGGTTTGTTGCACTGCTTGGAGTTAATAATATCTGTTCATTAGATTAGATCTAAAAATTGAAAACATGAAGGTACCTAATAAAAGGTAGCCAGTATCTATACCAAAAATAATAGGCATGGCACTAAAATTTTAAAATCAATGGTTGAGATTAATTGAAGATGGAGAGGTAACGATCAAGCACGATAACAAACCTCTATTCATATGTTCGTGTTTATTGTTGAATAGAGGAAAAGCCGACAAATGGAAAGGTGTGTGGGGCTAACTACTAGGGATGCAAATGGGTACTTGTGAGAGCCACATCTAATACAAATTTGATGGATATTTACAGGTTATTCATAAAATTTGAACTAGATGTGGACTTGTGGGCATTCCTATTTACATCCCAACCAACTACAATCTTTTACTCTTTCTCATTTTAAATTAATATTAATGTCGGTTAGTATAAAATTTCTGGCGTCAACAATTCAAAACCAGATTGAGTATATACTATGCTATTTGCATGACAGACACAAAGTTGCTTTCGTAGAAGATGATATCCAACTGAGACGAAATTAACGAGGGTTGTTTCAAATTTTTGTACACTTGTGACCGTTTGCGAGCTTGGGAGGTACCAGGATTAGAAAGAGTATCTATCAAGCTATTAATCACATGCAAAAAATGTTGAACTGGTCATAAATAGTTCAGTGCGGCTGTTCCATAGGAAATTTTTGCTAATAATACAGCAAATGCCGCTGGCGAGGAGAACATCATAGGCAGGACAAAATAGGCATATGACGGTAAGGGGAGAAGGATAGACTGACAGGTCCTTTATGCCAAGTTATGTATGACATTGGGTGGTGCAGCGAATAGAGTCGGCAGACCATAAAAGAAAGAAATACTAGACCCTCTTATTCCAAATCCCTTATTTTCTCTCAATCAAAGTCCATGTTCATGTTTATTAACCAACACATGTCGTCTCTAAGGATGATAATGTCACACAATTTAGTTTAAGAAATTTGCCATACAACATTCAGCCTTTAGAAAGATACATGACAGCCTTTTCTAGTAAATGAAATTAAATGGTGGGCTACTTTTTCATGCCATTATGTGTGTATCTATCAGAATATTTGATGATTCTAATTAATAAAATGATAGCATAACTAATTAAGGTTTCTAGCTACCTTTGAAAATAGATTGGCATGCTGAATATGGGGAGTGTGAGATTTATATATACAGTCCTCGATTCTCATGCTTCCTCGCATGTAAAAGAGAACCTCATATGGTCAAATTCTTCTCATGCATTTGACACAGCGTAAGCTTGATAGGCATCAGGAATGCTTTTAGTGGACATTCTTACATATTTTTTCTCGACCTCCTTCTATCAATGCAATGCAATTTGAACTTGATGCAGGCTATGAATAAAGGTGCTTTACAGGGAAACTTATTGGCTCCGTTTCTGGAGTCAGCTTGAAAAGACAGAAGAGGACAAGGAAGTCGCATGTCAGAGCTTAGAGACGGCGATAATGCAAATCTTCGTCGACCATGGATGGAGATTTAGCAATAGAATTTGCTTTCAATAGTCTTTCACTGTGGTTGTGTGATGTCTTGAACGTTTTTTCTGAAGTTTGTAATAATGGGCTGTAGCTTCTGTTGAAGCAAAGGCCGGTACGTTGTTACCATTATCTAAAAAAAAAAGGCTTGAGCACGCCCCACTGGCTAATAGCCACATTGGTGTGGGGATGGAAGCCAGACACAATATACCATCCAATGATGTATTGCAATTCACAGAGTCACCAAACAGAGAATGTCAAGATCAAGGCGTCCTACAACAAGTCTGCAGGTCATGCTGACTTTGGGGAGGGAAAAAAGGGAAAAAAGATTAAGACCTAACAAATTGGATAGATCTCAAACAAATGTAACATGCATATATAGAAAAGAAATTGCATGTGTGGGGATCATATTTTTGGGAGAAAAATTAGGACCAAGAAATACATTAATTTCCTTCTTTTATTTAACTATTCTCTTGAAAATCGATAGCTAAGATTCATTTTCTTATCTTACACCCCTGGTGCAAGAGAATCAAGTTTATGCATGCTATATAAAAGCTAATGTGTTACCATGTGGTATACATTCCTCTTGGTTCGTAAGCTGCCTATAACACGAGCAGGCATGCTCCAATATACTTGTCATGTCCAAACTATTTTGGTGTGGGAAGCATGAGGAAGAGTAAATTTAGTAGCCACAAAATTATCAGCACAAACTCATTGTCACTTACATGGAGAGCGGACCCTCTGATTATTCATCATGCTGTGTTATGCTCCTCAGAGCATAGCTTTGATGACACGTTGGAACCAAGCTGCGTTGCGTATAGAGGCATATGCCCAAGTCGGTCCATGTCTTCCTTGTTGGAGCCATGCATGGCAAATTAAGCAGGTCCAAGAACCACAATTTGCTCTGACATGCAAGTTCCACTGGCCCTAGCGACTCAACAAAGTAATGATTCGAGGGACGAGTTAGACCAATGATTCATTTACTTGATCTCCGTTCCCTGAACTTCTCAACAGCTCCTTAGTTGGCATTTTTTTTTCCGAAACTGTTCTTCACTTTGTTTAAAGTGATCATATGAATGAAGTTATTTCGGGGAGAAAATTTTATTTGCTATGCAGTGATATGCTATATACTGGATGTATATTGTCGATCAGGTCAAGAGCCAATGCTGGTTCCACTCGACTGAAGACAGATTTTAATTTGGTGGGTGAACTTAATTTGTGTCGATGAACAAAAGAATTTCAGATTTCTGCTGGACAAACTGCTACAGATCAATCAAAATAAAACGTTATCAAACATGCACTTTATGTTACGACAACCGTACGTGGCACAAAATTATGTTATTCATATGATTTTTCTTGTTAGCCATCTACTAAATAAGTATATATTCTGAATGCAAGCTACAGACAGTAGGGAATATTTAGAAGTTGATGATTTGCTCCGGCCAGCTAGCTGTTGACCACTGTCCTTTTTGAAGTTAGTTCTCCTTGAGATAAGAAAATCAAAGAATCAAAACCAAGCATGCTGTGTATATGTACACCTCTTGGATGTCTCCTTTCATAAATTGGGTGGCACATAGTTATATACGAGAGAGTCATGCATGTATAAAGCCTCCCAATTCTGATCCTTAAGCATTCGGCTCCTCACCAAATGATCATCTCATCACACAAGGACATATTCCTGATCTCCTGCACTCCACAGATCGTATGCATGGTAGGCATCAGGATCAGTTTCAGTGGACACTCTTCTGTGTTTCTCTGTATGGTGTCCTGGACATGCCGTGCGGAACAAAAACAATGCACCCCACGCATCATGAAACTGCCCATAAAATCTACCTTAAGCATTGGTATTTTTTGATGAGGGCAGGAGCTAGGCCATATATCTGACTAGTACAGATTTGAGCCCGGGCAACCTCCATCATGCGTCACGCGTAGGGGATTGATGAGGGGTCGAATTCGGCTCCAACAGGTGCACTCGTTTCGTATATTTTGTTAACTATTCTTTCACATATTATAGAATCAGTGTTATTGATCCCTACTCAAAATCTCATTTGTTTCTCTGTTCACATCTCAAGAGAACAAGATCTGTTAATTATGCGTGTGGAGAGTCGTTGCAAGTCATAGAACTAGATGCTGCAATTCACTCTTCACGGTAGATGTCACACCCGGTTTTAAGGTTAAAACCAAGTGACTCTTTATGTGTGCCCAGAAATCAAGTTTCACACATAAAGTGACTTCATTAATGGTAAAACAGAACAATGTCACGAATAAAGAGAATTAAAACGATTACCGAATTGCAGCGGAAAAAAAAACCAAGCGTAGCGCAGCTTCCACAGGCAGTCGACCGGAGAGACGGCAAACCTAAACTTCCACTCGTGTGTCTTCAACGTCCTCTTAAACTTTGCTTTCTACTGAGCAACATTGATAAAAGCAAAGTTGACTACGGGATGTACTCAGCAAGTGTGGGAAAAGATGACATGTGGTAAAGAACAAGGCAAAGGCAACATATAGTTCTTTTGCATAAAAGCACACAATAGAGACACATTTTCTATTAAGCACCTATTTACTAAGTGAAAGACATCGCACCTATAAACCAACATGCTCACAGCCTACCCGACTGCAGCACCAACATCAAAACCAAATCAGTCTCCCACTGTGCTCACCAATCAAACCATATCAAAATCCCACTAATCATGTGAGGGTCCATGCAATGCTCGTGACCGTGAGCACGGCTGTCATGACAGTTTTACACTCTGCAGAGGTTGTACAAATTTCCCCACGAGTAGTGATTTTATCCCCTGTTGCCAGCTGATTAAAAGAATCTCCATTATGCCTGTGCCGTCGCACTCGCACACTTCCTTTGGTGTGAGGGCCAAGAGATCACTACAAGGCTTTTCCATGACTTCCGCCAGCTTGTACGTGCCCACTAAGGTTTCACCCGTCGGGCACTAACCGGAACCCGAGAGGCCCCTCTTGTGCCGAATGGTTCCCGGGAGTAACCCTCCCTTCCCCACACATCTCTCTCCAGGCGGATCCAGGCGTAACCCGATTTCCCCGCTCCACCAGCTGGCACGCACAGAACTGGTTTTCATCACTTACTATGCCAAGCCGCGCCCATTCTTGGCATCGTGGCTGTACGGAAACACATGGGTGGTCGCTCCACGAACCGGTCCTTAGATTTGGGAAGATAACTTACCAAGGAACAGTGCCAGTAACCCTGCACACAGTCCTCCACCAACCATATCGCCCAAATCATCACTATCCAAGTTGCTATTAATCTCCCATTAATCCTCGTGAAGCATGTACAATGATCCATTTAAATATACCCAACCCGACAGTAGCAATCTAAGCATGTGATCTACTCAACAGTAAAGTAAACTAAGGCGACAAGGCATAATATGGAAGACTAAGAATTTCTACTAATAGGTACGCAGTCAATTTGACACAAGCATGCAATCTACAAGATAGATATTTTGAAAATAGGCGCAAGATGGTCAAGGACACTTGCCTTTGTAATTGTGTTGCTGCTCAATGATCTTGAAGTTTTGATTCTTGAAGTCCTCGCAAGCGGATCCGAAGCGTATTCGTCTAAGCGTGCAACAACCGACAACCAAACAATCAAGCAACCAAAACTAAGAATCATATGCAATATTGAAAGATCATTATGGAGTGATAACAAGGTTGAGGGACTCACAAAGGATTATACTACAATATGAAAACTTCAAGGTATTAAATGATAACAAGTGATGAACGGAGGCAACACGTCTGGCTGCGCACAAACAGCATTGCAAAGACATGCGCGTTCCTGATGATTGACTGCAAGATTCAAGAAAGTGTTTGAACAGAAACATGTGAAATTTTCTGAAACACAATGGAGACATGATAGCTTGAACAATATTTAACCTGAAAAGCAGATCGATGAATTGGATCTGGTATTTGTTCTGCAGCGGTAGTCAATGAGGAAATCACGTTCCTGGTGGAACCGTGAGGAATGTTGGCAAATCCTTTGGGGTTGAAAAGAGGACTTTCTGGAACACAACATGGTATAAGAGTTTCATCAAGGGATGGCCGAAATTGAGGAAAACAAAGAAAATATTACCGATCCACGCGCTGAACAGATCTAGATCAGGGAGCAGCAGTCATTGCGATGTAGATCCCGAAAGCTACCGAACTCCAATGGTTATGATTTTTGGATATGTTGTAGAGGACATCAAGGTGCACC
>BCLF01000038.1:1298793-1311453 GCA_001602275.1 Zoysia japonica
CTTATCTTACACCCCTGGTGCAAGAGAATCAAGTTTATGCATGCTATATAAAAGCTAATGTGTTACCATGTGGTATACATTCCTCTTGGTTCGTAAGCTGCCTATAACACGAGCAGGCATGCTCCAATATACTTGTCATGTCCAAACTACTTTGGTGTGGGAAGCATGAGGAAGAGTAAATTTAGTAGCCACAAAATTATCAGCACAAACTCATTGTCACTTACATGGAGAGCGGACCCTCTGATTATTCATCATGCTGTGTTACGCTCCTCAGAGCATAGCTTTGATGACACGTTGGAACCAAGCTGCGTTGCGTATAGAGGCATATGCCCAAGTCGGTCCATGTCTTCCTTGTTGGAGCCATGCATGGCAAATTAAGCAGGTTAAAGAACCACAATTTGCTCTGACATGCAAGTTCCACTGGCCCTAGCAACTCAACAGAGTAATGATTCGAGGGACGAGTTAGACCAATGATTCATTTACTTGATCTCCGTTCCCTGAACTTCTCAACAGCTCCTTAGTTGGCACCTTTTTTTTTCCGAAACTATTCTTCGCTTTGTTTAAAGTGATCATGTGAATGAAGTTATCGCGGGGAGAAAATTTTATTTGCTATGCAGTGATATGCTATATACTGGATGTATATTGTCGATCAGGTCAAGAGCCAATGCTGGTTCCACTCGACTGAGACAGATTTTAGGCCCCGTTTGAATCCAATAATCTGGATTGTGGATTATTAGATTTAGAATCTGGATTCTAGATTTTAAAAATCTCAACTATTTGGATTGTGAGATTTTATCAATTGTATTAGAGAATCTTGGGCTCGTAGAATTCTATAAGATTTTATAATCCTTCAAAAACTCACCTGTTTGATACTAATGAGATAATTTTTATCGGGATTTTTAAAATCCTATAGGATTCAAACAGCACCTTAATTTGGTGGGTGAACTTAATTTGTGTGGATGAACAAAAGAATTTCAGATTTCTGCTGGACAAACTGCTACAGATCAATCAAAATAAAACGTTATCAAACATGCACTTTATGTTACGACAACCGTGGCACAAAATTATGTTATTCATATGATTTTTCTTGTTAGCCATCTACTAAATAAGTATATATCTGAATGCAAGCTACAGACAGTAGGGAATATTTAGAAGTTGATGATTTGCTCCGGCCAGCTAGCTGTTGACCACTGTCATTTTTGAAGTTAGTTCTCCTTGAGATAAGAAAATCAAAGAATCAAAACCAAGCATGCTGTGTATACGTACACCTCTTGGATGTCTCCTTTCATAAATCGGGTGGCACATAGTTATATACGAGAGAGTCACGCATGTATAAAGCCTCCCAATTCTGATCCTTAAGCATTCAGCTCCTCACCAAATGACCATCTCGTCACACAAGGACATATTCCTGATCTCCTGCACTCCACAGATCGTATGCATGGTAGGCATCAGGATCAGTTTCAGTGGACACTTTTCTGTGTTTCTCTGTATGGTGTCCTGCACATGCCGTGCGGAACAAAAACAATGCACGCCACGCATCATGAAACTGCCCATAAAATCTACCTTAAGCATTGGTATTTTTTGATGAGGGCAGGAGCTAGGCCATATATCTGACTAGTACAGATTTGAGCCCGGGCAATCTCCATCATGCGTCACGCGTAGGGGATTGATGAGGGGTCGAATTCGTCTCCAACAGGTGCACTCGTTTCGTATATTTTGTTAACTATTTTTTCACATATTATAGAATCAGTTTTATTTATCAGTACTCAAAATCTCATTTGTTTCTCTGATCACATCTCAAGAGAACAAGATCTGTTAATTTTGCGTGTGGAGAGTCGTTGCAAGTCATAGAACTAGATGCTGCAATTCACTCTTCACGGTAGACAATGTTGAAAGCAACACATAATGGCGGCATAGTTGCTAACTTATCTCTTCCTGTGGAGCTTTAATTTTGGGATCAGGCTAATGAGATAGTGTTTACACAAATGGAGTCTTTCCGAAAGCTAAGGGGCTGTACTAAACTGACTAAAGCAGAATCATGGTGGCCATCTGCAAATGCTTGGGAACTGAGAGAAGTTGTCACTGATCAGTCTCTGCTTGAGTGTGTGTCGAGGGTGTGTGACATTGTGGCCTTGTGGCAACGCAGTGGTCTAATAGGAGCATGAAAACCGTCTGCTGAAACTATTACAGGTGACAACCATGCGTAATGCGTTAGTGTCGAGTGCCGTGTGGCATGAGCGCAGGATACGAGAAAGCATGAGGCTGGTCAAGAAACAGAACTTTATTTCGGAATATGAGCAACTTCTTCTTATTGGTATTATATGTAGAAAACACTAGCCTTCATCGGTTGCTAGTTCTGCAAATGGGGTGACACACTCTTGCTCTGCTCACCAGTTGTTCATCCGCCAGTTGCCAGTGTCTCCTTGCAATATTCCTGTCTTAAAACAGATTAGTGTTCTTATCTACTGGAACTGTTCCTTGATGCTTACCATGCCTAATGCTTCATCTTTGGTGTGGTGTGCAACATGCGCAAGTGCAGAATGTGAGACAATGTGGGCGCGGGCGCGCAACAACAGAGCTTTTTCCTGGGGGTATGGGCAATAAGTAGTATATATACAAACACTTGGCTCTGATTTGTTACTTTTATCTCGATTGCGAGCTCATGCCCATGAAAGCTAGAAACGTGTATGCTTCTGATGTTATAGATCAGTTTTTTTTTGGTAAGAAAAGTTAATATATATGTGCTCTTTCGTGAAAAACATAACCAATGCATCCATTTTGTTTCCTTTGTCCCGAGTATGTTCAAGTGCAGCCCACTTATAACATGATGAAACCACATAATAAATCATTAGATAAAGCATGGTTTCTTTGGGAAATCATTGCGTTCACTACACTAACACAGAAAAGTTCATTCAAATCTAGAATTTTGTGCCGTGTCACTGCATGGCTGTAACTGTTACAGAATAAATTTCTACACTAGTTCTATCAATAATGTTTTAGCTCAAGTTAAGAAGCCTTCGTTAGCCTGATTGACGTCCACAACATCATCAATGTCCGTACCTCAAATCATCCCTAGTACATTCAGTATAGTTTCAATTAAGCAAAGCAGGTGAGGTGGAGGAAGGGCATTTCCACAATACGTTACGTTCGTTACATTGGTATGAGATGTGACCATGTGACCACTAAAACTGTCCCTGATGCCTACCATGCCTCTGATGTATGTAGCAGCTCATGAGCAAGAGGATTCACTGCTTAAAGCACTTTCTTCCATTCACTTCTAAATTCACGCCTATAGTGCTTCCTGACTTCTGTACGTTTTGTCCATCCCTGCTGTATAAAAGGAGGCATATGCATACAGGAGAACATGGAAAGTTGACATCCCTGCTGCATAAAAGGAGCACCAATCGTGTCCATCCTCTCGCGCTTTTTTTTTCTTCACAAGAGACATTCAGCCTTGTGTGCCGAAGTTCTTGTCCTCAACCTATTGGGTATGGGAGGCACTGAGAACAATTCGAACATGCATGCTTTCTCTACTTGTACCAAAGATGCCACATGCCCGTCCATCTGAGATGAAGTGCTGCTGGATCGCGTAGCAAATCATTAGTACGACTGATCTCCTTCAAAATATCTATGTTTGCTATAGCACAAAACTCATACAGCTAATAGATATTTAGCTGCATTTCAAATGTCCATAGTGAAAGCATCTGCATCGGAATGGCGCGACGTGTTGATAGGGTACGTGAAGTTTAATTTCTTGACATATATGGCCTCAGCTCCAGCTTGATTTGAGTCCACCAGTAATTGGTTGCTTCATTACCATGCGACGGCCTTGACTCGATTGTCCGAGGAGAAGCTCCCCAGCCGGTGTGCAAATTGTTCTGGCCAATGACATGGCTGAATGCATAGTGTGTTTCACTTGACCTCGTCTACAATGCACTGCAGAAAAATATAACCCACGTAGTGATTGTGGTGCACGAACATGCTGTGTTATGATAGATTAATTGTGTACATTATGGTTTTAGGGACTTCTATGAATATGACCAGCTCGTTCAACTGGTGTATGACCAAAGACATAAAATAACCTATGTTGTGTGCACAATTTCAGTATGCAGACACACTAATCGGACAAGAGTCTTTAAATCGAGTATACCGTGAAGCGTTTTGTGGGGGGTTTTTAATTCAGGGGTGTGTGACTTGAGGAGGAAAGGTAAGAGTTCTATGAGGATAGCTGACTCGTCCAAATCAGTTTGAACCCTAGGGTGGTACACTGACTTTACTGATCAGTTATAGGAATTGAAAGTTGCATTTATGGCACCAATTTTATTGGGCTATATATTTCATTTGACATCTGATTTGCCTCCTTCATTTGTAGCAGATGAAACATATCTTTTTAGCTACAGTTTACAGGCTACATATTACTTTCCACAAAATAGTAGTGGGAGGTGTTAGGAATGAAGGTAAGACTGAAGTTAGTAACTCTGCAGGTAGATGCATGGATGGACTCTTTCTGTTGCCTGCAAGCCTAGTGTGTTTTAGAGTTTCAGTAGTTTCTGTTCCTGTCTAGCTATTTCAGTTTCTTGCCAGTTTTCTATTTCGGGTGAGTTTGTTTCGGTCAGTGTGTGTCCTAGGTCAAGAGGATCTCAGGCAGTTGAGTCATGCGTGGTTTTATTGGTTGCATGCTTGATTGTAGGAGGCCATGACGGCCATCATAGCGTTAAGTCAGCCTTTATCATTTCTGTAAAAGTATAATGAAGAAAGAAAAAAAAATCACAAACACTGCAGCTTCTTCATAGCACAAAACATGTGTACGTTCGCTGCGTTCTTGTGTTGTTGTGAGTAAAGTGATTCGGCCTGCAGCAATCCAGCCATTGTGCTGCAACCTTGTTAAGCAAAAGCCGTTGTGGGTTGCAAAGTGGCTGTGGACTGATCCCTAGTAGGCTATGGCCGGAAGTTGGAGGACTCTGTGGGATAGTCCGGTGGGAATTACGCTATGACAAGCTGCGGCATGGATACACTGAGGAGGTTGTCCTTTGGGTCTCGTCATGTTGAGCAAGGATTGTGTTTCTGTTACTAGTGCTTCTTCCCAACTTCCTTCCAACTACTAGCTGGTGCACATCTCTAGCGGTGCTACGGCTGTAAGTATTCCATATGAGACGCATTGCCGGAAACCGGATGTTTACCGAGTGCTAAGAGGTTTGTCGAGTGTAATTTTTCAGGCACTCGGCAAATAATTTTTTGCCAAGAGTTACGCGAAAAACACTCGGCAAAATAAAAGTACTCGACAAACTTTTTTGTTTGCCGAGTGTTTTTCTTTTCACTTGGCAAATAAGATATTTGTCGAGTGTTTTTGGTTTTGCACTCAGCAAAACGGCAAAACTGGTATTTGCAGAGTGTTTTTGTTTTACACTTGGCAAACAAAAAACACTCGATTTTTCAAAGCACATTTTGAAGCAGCAAATTAATTCAAATAAAAAAGTTTTCAACTACAAAGTTGTATAACTTTTCAAGATCTACAATTTTTCTTTTGGCTATTTCTTCGTTTGACGAAACGATAGTAACGTTATTCGCAAAATTTACATCTCTCGTATAGTTTTATGAAACTAAAAAAAAGGTATATAGGGTGTGTTTGGTTGACCTGTGAGCTGTAGAAAAACAGTTGTGAGCTGTAGAAAAGCTGCTGTAAAATACGAGCTGTGAGAGCTAAAAGCTGTTTGGCTTAAAACAGTTGTGAAGTTGTGAAACTGTAAGACAAATATTATACTTTATAATTATAATAGTTATATAATTATAATTATATTACATAACTATAATAATATATACAATCATATTATATATAATATTATGTAATATAATTATTATATAACTATAGTTATATTACATAATTTTAATAATATGTAAATATATATTACTGTAATTACAATTATACTTTTATTATAATTACATATTACATAGTTATAATTATATCACATAATTATAATTATATAATATAATTATAACTATAAATACCTATATATCACTATAATTACAATTATATATAATTATATTACTAATTGCAATTATATAATATAATTATAATTATATAATAATATATAATTATGTATAATTGCAACTATACATAATATATAATTATAATAAAAATATAATTATATGTAATTATGTAATATAATTATATATTATTATAATTATGTGTATAAATAATTATAATTATATTATTATGATACAATTATAATTATATTACATAATTATAACTGTAGTAATATATAATTATGTATAATTATAATTATAATATATATAAAT
This sequence comes from Zoysia japonica, assembly GCA_001602275.1. Taxonomy (NCBI): domain Eukaryota; kingdom Viridiplantae; phylum Streptophyta; class Magnoliopsida; order Poales; family Poaceae; genus Zoysia; species Zoysia japonica. Next base: position 1,305,091 of record BCLF01000038.1, read on the forward strand.
CAGCACCCACAGCTGGTTGCTTTTGAACTAGAAGAAAGCTGCTTTTTCGAAAGCACTTTTGTCACAGCTGACCCATTTGGTTGGGCTTTTGACTTTTGCAAAAGCAAAAGCCAAAAGCTGGCCCAACCAAAGGGACCCATAAGATTTTTGAACAATATTATTACCACTATGTGAGATGAACAAATGACCAAAATAAAAGTTGTAGATCTTGAAAAGTTATACAACTTTGTAGTTGAACACCTTTTAATTTGAATTAATTTGCTGCTCCAAATGTGCTTTGAAAAATCAGATGTTTCTTATTTGCCGAGTGTAAAACTAAAAACACTCGGCAAATACCTATTTGCCGAGTGCAAAGAAAAAACAGTCGGCAAAGACTTTGTTTGAAATTTGAATTTTTCAAACGACCTCGGATGCAGAAACAGCCAAAATAAAAGTTGTAGATCTCGAAAAATTAGGAAACTTTGTAGTTGACAACTTTTTTATTTGAAATCATCTTGTTACCGAAAACTACGTTTGAATTTCTTAAATTTGAAATTCAAATTTTATAAACGACCTCGGATGGAGAAACTACCAAAATGAAAGTTTTAGATCTCGAAAACTTATGAAACTTTGTTGTTGACAAATTTTTGATTTGAATTCATTTAGGGCCTCAAACAAGCAATTTACACTCAGTTTAGTATAATATGTGTGAAACTAAAATAGAATCTCAACATAAGTGACAGTGTGGTGCAGTGGTTAGAGGCGGTGCGTGCGAGGGGAGGTCGCGGGTTCGAATCCGGCTGGCCGCAATCTGCTGATTTGCAAAAACTGCCGTGACCGGCTGGTGTTAAAAATGTGGGGCCTCTCCCAATTAAAAAAAAATTTGCTTGGGCTTTTTTCGGTTTAAATTTTGCCGAGTGCTTTTTTTTGCCAAGTGTTAATACGGCACTCGGCAAAGTGTTTGCCGAGGGCACGACAAAAAACACTCTGCAAACAGCTGTTTGCTGTCACAAACTAAGCCGAGTGGGCTTTGCTGTAGGTGGCACTCGGCAAACATTTTGCCGAGTGCCAGAGTTTCCAGCACTCGGCAAACGTTCGGTTTCCGACAGTGACGGTGACAAAATGTTCTCACAACTGTAGCAATGCCGAGACGTCATTTTCTTTGTGAAATGTTGTTGTTGATCATCGAACTATTGTTGCTCTATCCTCAACCTGTGGGGAGGAACAAGTATATATGACAGTGCCTCTAAATGGTATCGTCACCAAGACCACAACTATGGTAGATCAGTGTCGGCACCCCATCTCTGAGATGCACTGTGATACACGTATCAGTCCCTGGATCAGTAGCTGATACGCACAACACAACAGAATGTATATCAAACGCATACTTCGAAAAGAAAAACTAACCTGAGACAGGACTTTTAGTGGCAACACCGTGAGGATCTCTACGATCCTACACCGGTTAACCAACTAAAAGTAGAGCAGGCAACGAAACACCAGGGTCCAAATCCACAAGAAGACTAACTTGAGACAGGACTTTTAGTGGCAACACCGTGAGGATCTCTACGATCCTACACCGGTTGACCAACTAAAAGCAAAGCAGGCAACAAAACACCAGGGCCCAAATCCACAAGCAGACTTAGGAAGCAAAACAAAACCAGCACATCACCTACGCGATCCTCACTGTCTAAAACCACAAATGCAGGCGGGTGAATACATAAAGTACTCAGCAAGCTCCAACACTAAGCAAAGGTATAAATATAGATGCACATTGGTTATAGCAAGGATGAGGCAGCAAGGTCTATGTTGCCAAAAAGCCAGTTTTATGCAAGGTTCACTACAGAAGATTTTTAAAAGGGAGTGAAAGCATTTATTATCCATATTTTAATAAGTTGGACCTGAGGAAGTATAAACTGTTCCCACCAGTTCCTAAGTTTTAACTGGAATGGCCTTCACTATCTCCTCCAGACACTTTTCAAAACACGGGTAGCTACACCCACTTACACATCAAGGCAGTATAGAAAATCTAATCATAGGGCACCTGAACAGTAGCATGTCAATACCGTAACAACGGCCTATCCGAAAGGATTTTTAACTCTGAAGAGGTTGTACACTGTACCCACAGGTTATGCTACTCCTGATTATTAGAGTTGCATAACGCTTATCCCACATCTACGCAGTTTTCCACAGATTCCACCTAAGGTGCAATCAGGGGCATCCCTCAGGGTTTCTCAGACCGTCGATGACTCGTCGGTACATTCCCGGAGCCAGGTCGTGAATATCCACCGTATTCACGCCTTTTCCTGGTCCTCTCCAATCCTGGGTATTACCAAACCAGGGGCTATATCCGCGGGCTTACGCTTCCGTGACGCGGGCAATTACCGTCGAAGGCTAGGCAGTGAGTCATCTCACGCCCTTCTCCTGTTCCCTTGTGTCTTCACTACCGACCCCCCTAGTGGTTCGATGTGGAAAGAATATGTAGAGGGAATAAGTCTTGCCCAGAATATACAGGTTCTGTGGTTGCACGAGAATTTCTAAGTCGAGGGCTAACGAACCGGTCCTTATATGACAGGGGTGGCGGTCTCATCCACGGTAGGTGGACCACAGCGAAGCCTACACACCTATCACCATCACCTCAGGTGAGCTCCACCCCACGGCCAGAAACATCCTCTCTTCACCTAGCACCAGTTATTCTAACCCCGCCCCCTTTTATTTGTACTCACACCACCAAACTCTTTCAACTCATTTTTGTAAATTAATGGTATATGGTGCGGCGGTGCGGAGCACCATAAATGGAGCCCTAAGCAGATCTAGTACAAGGTAATATCTGTTCCGTAAAACTATCTAGGAACAGAATCTCTAAGGCTATCAAGGACACTTCGTCAATGGTTTTCAAGAAAGGTATTCATATCTATACAGCAAGTTACTGACATAAATATAAATACCTAAGAACAAGTAGGATTAGGACTAACACAATGTTTCAAACCAAAATATCATGCATAGCAGAATAAATAGGTCCTATAGGAGCATTAGCAAAATATAGGTTCCAATATGAGGTTAGAGCTTGCCTGCAAACTCCTTAATCTTCAAGCTTGAGGTTGGAGGCTTCTTCTTCAAGATCTCAATCTTCAACCTCTGGCTTCGCGCCCAATCTACGAGCTTCTCTTCATCTGTAGACCTTCTGGTTCCTTTTGAGGCTTGACTCTTCCTTACACTCAACGTTATCTACGCGAAGGAAAAGCCTAATAAAACTACTGCGAAAGAAACATGACTCAAGAAGGAGCGATAAAATCCAAAGAACTCCAACTAAAAACCAGATAACACCACGACAAAAACTTAGGGCAAGTCATGCATGTTGCGGTGCCTATTGAATTAAAGTGAGGTTCAGTGAAGGGTTAACATGCATTCTCGCTAGTACGAGCGGGAACGCGGTGTGTAGCTTATGTCATTTTGTGCATACCTTAATTTAGAGCTATTAACTATTTGTTGGCAACTTAGATTCATTCTAATCAATACTTAGTCATTAAACCATATCATGAGTGTGTTGTGTGTGTTTCTAAGACACGGTTCATAAATGAGTATCCGTACATAACGTGCTTTCGCACTTATCGTTGATTGGTGCTTATATCTAAGTATCATTACTTCTAACATGAACTTGACTTATGATTGCACGTATACTAGTGTGTACTAATGCAAAGTGAAATGCTTAGGTATCCTAATATATATACTTACTCCCCAACATGCCCGTAGGTGGTCTAATACTTTAGCTATTAACTATATAATTATATCGTTTGTGCTAATAAGTGGCACGTGCACTAGTATGTGCCAATATATTGCACGGGCTTTCTAGTGAATATTTCTTGATTCTACTATACAATTGAACTCCTACGATAAATAAATGGCACTAACTGTGATGTGGTGATGGGCATATTGCTACTGTTAGTTATTTAGTTTATACCTATATGAATGTTCTACTTTAGGTGCTTAATGGTTAATTACCTAACTTATTTTATATAATTAAATTGCTAAAACTAACAAGTGGCACAAGCGCTAAAAGGTGCCATTACATGGGTGACTGCAGGGCAGGTTGCTTATGGGCTGCTATCTAAGTAATCACTTACTTTCTAATATTTAGCTATTTGTATTTAACTATTAATCATATGATTCTAACCTTAGACTAGATTACTTAGTGCTAACATGGGTATGCATACTAAGGTGTGCTAAATAATGAGTTCATGCTATGATGGGGTAAACACTAGCTATTATGAATCTATGCCTAGAGATGCATCATAATTAAAGACTTGTACCAACAATGATAAAACAAATAGAAGGCACAACGATTAAACTCTGCGAAGAACTTACTATTAAAACAAACCAACAAGATCAGATGTTGGCTGAGGTTTGTATGACTTGATGTGGTGGAGCTCGAGACAACGGTTTCAACGGTGTCAAAATCACCGAAAACGGAGTTGAGGTGTTGCGGTGGTGAGGCGAACAAGATGTTCACGATGGGAAACAGAAAGTCCCCCGTGGACACGTTATCCGGCATGTGTCCATAGCTGTCGGGTGTGTGTGTGTAGGTGTGAAATAGTGGACAAACCTCGTGGTGATGTTGCCAGCTGGTCTGTGATCGGAAACTGGCAAAGGCTGTGTGGACACTTGGCTTGGCCTATGTCCACAGTCTCTGGACACCTGTATGTCCAGAATCGAGAAAAATCATGTGATCACATGGTTCGGCCTGTGTCCACGGCCCCTGGACACACAAGTGTCCAGAATTGGGGATTTCTCCGTGGACACGTGAACATGTGAGCTGTGATCGTGCCCGTGGACACGTGGACTGTGACGTGTCCGTGGACACGTGAAAGTGAAAGTTCGGGGTTTTGTGGAAGTTCGGGGATTCGTGGACACATGAGAGTGAAAGTTCGGGGTTTTGTGGAAGTTCAGAGATTCGTGGACACGTGAGAGTGAAAGTTCGGGGTTTTGTGGATGTTCGGGGATTCGTGGACACGTGAGCCGTGGCTGTGTCCGTGGACACGTGGGTCGTGGCCGTGTTCGTGGACACGTGACCTGTGATCGTGTCCGTGGACACAGAGACACGGGAGAACTGTGACGTGTCCGTGGACACGTGAATCGTGGCCGTGTCCGTGGACACGTGAGCTGTGATCGTGTCCAAGTTCGTGGACAAGCGCTTCGGGTCCAGTGGTGACCCGGCTCGGGGACACGGGATTGTGACCGTGTCCAAGCTCGATTTGAGGTCATAGGAAGGTGACCGTACCCTAGTTCTAGGACACATGTGAACGGATCAACCGGCTACTGTGTCAGGGACATGTGCTGACTATCAGGTCCAATCCTCAGGAGTGCGGGGGTGCACAAGGGTGTTTCTGCAATTACATAAATGAACAGTGGTCTTGATGTATATATGAATAGGACTAATGTGCCAATTAACAGGAGATCAGGGGGATTTCTGCAAAAGGCTTTACCATGCGGCTGGGTTGAAGCCGTGGCCCCTGTTCACCGCTCGGTGGACATTGAAAAGTTTAGGGTCCTCCGTGTATAATGGTAGGGACTAATCTAGAATAATTGAAGGACCAGCAGGGACTTGAGTTAAACCTTGATATCAAAGAAACATGAGGGCTTTTCTGCAATTTTCTTTCCAAAGGGGAAGGGCATGGCCTCTGTGCAGAGTCCCGTGCGCCACAGCCAGGGCAGGTCCACAGACCTCGCCGTGGACCACGCCGGCCGGCCGGCCAAGGGGGCCTCGCTGGACCTGGGGAAGGGGAAGAGGAGCAGGAGGGTGGCGTGGCGAACGGTTCTGCGGGTTCAATCGAGCCAGGGAGGCGACGGTGACTGGGGCATCGGAGAGAGGCCAGAGCGCGGCGGTGGCTCATGGCGTCGGGTGCAAGGTGGCCGGAGGAGCTTGAGGTTTCAGGTGGAGGAGAGATAGGGCGGCGCGGTGAGTCCGGCCGTGGGCTCGACGGGACCGGGGATGCGCCCTACAGCGCCGGCTCCGGCCACGAGCGGCGCACAGCACCGACGCAGGCGCTGGGCGGCAGGAAGGCTGGGGCGGCGTGAAATTCCGTTGGGGGAGCACGAAGGCGGCGCCGAGAAACTTCCTACGTGCTCGGGCGTGCCAGAGAGTCCTCGCAGGGGGCCGCCCACAGAGGAGGGCGGCGCACCATGGCGAAGCACGGCGGCAGCTCGGCTCCGGTCGGAATCCGCTGGAAATTGAGGTGGCTAGGGTAGGGGAAGCCCCGTAGCTCGCACAATTGATCCTGAAAGGGGAAACCGCTCGCTGAAAGGGGCGGATTGCGGCGACGCCCAACTCGCATGGTAGGGCGGCAGGGAGGAGCTCGCAGTTTGGTCGGGGGGGGGGGGGGGGGGGGG
>BCLF01000038.1:1312082-1416998 GCA_001602275.1 Zoysia japonica
GTGTGAGAGCGGCGAACACGTGGAGGAGCACGTGTCCGAGGCGAAGGGTGCCCGCTCAGCGCGTGGCGACGCCCGCGCGGTCTCCTGGCCAGGCGGTGCCGAGGAAGAAGACAACGCTGACGAGTGGGGCCCGCGGATTTTTCCATTTTCAGATTTTCTCGAAATTCCTGCAGGAGCTCTCTGTTTTTCTTATAAAAGAGCAACTTTTCGAGCTCTGATGAATGCGAAATTTTGCAGGGTTAAAGAAATTTTCAAGATGAACAACTTTCGTTTTGGGATCATCTTCAAATTCGGTTTTGATTTTACTCTACAAAATTCAGAAAACAGGTGGTTATTTGAAAGGGGTAAATTAATTTGGACGAGATCAAATAGGATTCAAAGGAGTTGACGGGTATGGAATTCAAGGGAATTCAATAGGTTTGGAATTCAAAAGTAGTTGGATTAAATACTTAAAAAATTAGAATTCGAGGACGCAAGCAAACAAACGGTAAAGAAAAAAAAACAAAAAGGGCTCAATCACTTGTCACACTTCAAATTTTAATATTTTGAAATTTTCAATTTAGATAAGTTTTAATTTAGTGAGGTTTTCACCTTTTGAAATAGGAAAAAAAAGGAAAGGTGAGAAGTGAAAAGAAGATTGTTAGGGAAAATTTTGAATTTCGCATTTTTAAATTAGTCCTAAAAATGGGATGTCACAATCAGTTGTGCTGTGAAACTAGAAGTTTCAACTGTGTTAACAGTTTCATCTGTGGATGAATTGCACTGAAACAATTGGGAAAGGTAGGTAGAATATTTTTGACGTATGAAATATTACCCACTTGTTCTTTCTGCACTGAAAAGGGTGTAAAATGCAAGAGAGCTCACCTTCGCGCTGTAAATTGTACCAGGTAAAGAAAAGAAAAATCTCCAGCGTTGCTCCCGATTTCTGGTGTTTTTTGTGTGTGCTTGTGTGATCGGTAGACCCCATTTTAAACAAGTTGCAGAGTTGTTCCCATGAACTCCGCTTCTGATCTGAATGAAGCATGCCCACTAGGTTTGAGGTTGCCATGCTCAGAATTTAAGAATACGCAGAATGGCAGAAGCAAAACTATGGATGGATATATGAGCTCGAAACCTGTTCCCCATGCCTACCATGGCTACCATGCCTAATGAGTTTGTATTTGATCTGGCCTAACATGCATCGAGCATGTGTGTGGAAGCATGGAAGTAAATTTTTTATTTCGGATGAGAGAGCATTGCTTGTTAGCTAATTTAGCCATGGAATTTATATGGTATATTGATTCACATGATTTTTTGTACGCGTTCATCAATTACATGCACGTGACTGACTTACATCGTCAATATTGAGGTCAGTATGTGAGAGGGTGGGTATTAAATATGCAATAGTTAGTTTCATTTTCCATCAGTGAAACTTGATGAATTATATATACCGGTTTAAATGTTGGATCCGGACAATTAATAATGTATAGTTATCTAACTTTAAAATTGAATGTTAAATCCTAGCTTCCATCCGTAGCTAACTTAAGGCCTTGTTCGCTTCCACATGAACCAAAACACTATCAGAACCAAGCTAAGCCAGGATCTTTATCTTGGCCTCTCACTCGATCCATGTCTTCAGGAATTCTCCCTAGAACCATTCCCCTTAAAAAAAAAATAACTGTTCAGTAGGCAAAGAATTAACCCTACCGATCACAATTATATAAACTAATTAAACCCTTATCTTAGAGCATACAGATGTTTATCATCATTAGCAAACAGCAACTCCTTTCAATGTAAAGAGGCGGAGCAGAATTTGAGTAATAAACAGAATATCTAAGTAAGGTCTCTGAAGTCAGAATTCAGGCAAACAGCAACTTCAGCACCACCAGAATTTAAGTAATAAACAGAATAAAGACAATCAAGACAATGAACAAATACAATACAATCTGAGTTATATGTATGGCATATCTGAACAATACATTCTGATTTTATAAGCACACTGAACCTATGAAACATAAAATGTACACTAAGCCTATACATACAATCTGAATTCAATCTGACTGAAAGAGCACACTGACCTACAATACAATCAGAATGTATTTAGATTGTGAGTAATTGAAGAACAAAAATACTAACAGTGTTACTACACAAACTACTAGGGCTACTAGGGATAGTGAATGATTTAAGGACATATATAACTTACCTACTCCTAAACGATTTTACTCCTTAGCTAAATCATGGCTGCTTCTTCATCCTTCATGATTTCTTGCTGATAATTTCTAGCTCTGCGAAGTAACACTTCGCTACCGGAAACCGAATATTTGCCGAGTGCTAGAGCAAAGCCCATAAAACACTCGGCAAAATGTTTGCCGAGTGTCACCCTCGGCAAAGCTCATTCGGCTTAGTTTGTGACGGCAAACAGCTATTTGTCGAGTGCTTTTTGTCGTGCATTCGGCAAATCCTTTGTCGAGTGCTGTATCGACACTCAGCAAAAAAAAATACTCGACAAAATTTAAACTGGAAAAAACCCAAAAAAAAAAGCAAAAAAATTTTTTAATCGGGAGAGGCCCCCACCGGCCGGTTACGACATTTTTCGCACTGGCCGGTCACGGCATTTTTTGCAAAGCAGCTAGGCAGCCGGCCGGATTCGAACCCGTGACCTCCCCCTCCCTCGCACCCCCTCTGACCACTGCACCACACTGTCACTTGTGTCACTTGTGTTTAGATTCTATTTTGGTTCCACACATATTATACTAAACTGAGTGTAAATTGCTTGTTTGAGGCCATAAACTAATTCAAATAAAAAAGTTGTCAACTACAAAGTTTCATAACTTTTTGAGATCTACAACTTTTATTTTGGTAGTTTCTCCATCCGAGGTCGTTTACAAAATTTGAATTTCAAATTTAAGAAATTCAAACGTAGTTTTCGATAACAAGATGATTTCGAATCAAAAAGTTGTCAACTAAAAAGTTTCATAATTTTTCGAGATCTACAATTTTCATTTTGGCTATTTCTCCATCCGAGGTCATTTGAAAAATTCAAATTTCAAACAAAGTCTTTGCCGAGTGTTTTTTTTGCACTCGGCAAACAAAATCTTTGTCGAGTGTTTTTGGTTTTACGCCCAACAAACAAGACCCTATTTTTAAAGCACATTTTAAAGCACAAAATTAATTCAAATTAAAATGTGTTCAACTATAAAGTTGTATAACTTTTCAAGATCTACAACTTTTATTTTGGTCATTTGTTCATCCGATATAACGACCGGGTTTTCACTTACCTTTCGATAAGTCTCGATCTCACGTGACATTGTCAATCCCAGGAGTTTGGCAATCACGATATCACAAGCGATCAATCAAGAAACCATAACAGAAATATTAAACAAGAAACATATTAGAAATTAGTAGATCAGAGTGAAATTATTAGAATAAAATCCTCCAAAGGGGTCCATCGGCACGCAGGCCGGAAATATCTCAGAGCAGATATATCTCTATCGTGAATCCAACAAAAGCAACGGCGGAAGCATCAACATGGCGGCAGTAGCGAACCTCCTCCACACAGGCTAGCTTGAGCGCAGGAGCGGACGTCACGGACCATCAGAGACGTAGTCGAAATCGAAGCTGAGCGTATCCTCTGAAAACAACAAATTAGAAAGCCGTGAGTACGAATACTCAGCAAACCGCGTACTACCTATCAACAATGTATGCATGCAAAAGGTTTCAAGGGTAAAGGCATGGCTCAAGTGCTAAATGCAAGTTTAAAACATTTATTTTATTTAAAGATGCAATAAAGCTTTATTTTCGAACTTGTCAAATTTTATTATCTTGCCCCGCAGAGATCTCCGTTATCCCGGACGGGGGTTCATTTTAATGCCGATGTAATCTCCACACTCGGCCACAACTCAAAGGCCGGAGTCAAAAACATTTGAAAAAGGAGAGGAGGAAGAAAAACAAAACTACTCAACGAGGAGCACAACTCAGGGGAGTGTCCTTCCAAAAGGACGTGGCAATGCGCATCGACTAAAACTCTGCAGAGGTTATGCACCTGGATCCACGGGATGCGTCATCGGGAACTACCGTCGTAGCCCCGACGAACACACAAGACCCGTCCACAAGCTTTAACTGGCGTCATCCGTCCTCCAGGATAGGGATTCCAAAAGCCTACGCAATCAGGTCCTGAAGTTGTGAAGAGCCTACCACTGATCAGGTGGGGTATCTCGATCTCATGTGGGGAGTCAAAGCTCTACACCACACTAACACTACACCGCCAACTCACGGGTAAACAACCAGTCTCGGCAAGCTTCAAGATCAAGCCAACTGCCCATACAGGGTAACGTGGTGTGCATGGTTGTCAATTGAGCGTACAAGGCTCGAAGGACTCGGTCCTTAATTGCCGGGGCAGGCACCATCTCCATCCTCAACGCCAACAACAAGTCTCACGGAAAGATCTCAGCCCAGATCTTACTGTTGTACTCGCAACAGGTACGCCCACAGGGACTTCCCAAAAGTCCCCTAGCTCCTCATACTCCAACCTGCCTCCGCTAAATAGTTATGTATAGTTATTTGCAATACTCACACATTTGAAGCACGGTTCAAAAGCATTTAACACAAATTCCATTTTATAGTGATAGTGTGAGATAAAAATAAATGCGACTAAGCATGGCTAAGCAAAAAGTAAAATAAATATACTAAAGCAATCCTAAGGTTAATATTTGTGGAACAGTAAATAGGCACGGCTTAGGAATGTTGCTAGCACATTTTAAAATAGTTGGCATGCAATTAAGGTTGCAAACAAAACATGCAGTTTAAAATGCTAGGAACAAAGTGATTAAGGAACGCGGCTTGCCTGGCAACTCGGGATCGAAGTCGGGATCCGGGTCGGCGAACTGATCGGGCTCGCAAAACTCCTCCTCAGGAACAGCAGCTAATCACAACACGAACAAGCGGGATTAGACATTAATTACGCGACAAAGAATAGAATCGAAAATCAAATCTAAATTGAAACTATTAGACTAAACGCGCGCAAAACATTTTTCGGAACAACCCTACACGACAATCGTGACGAGACAAATTAGCGGAACAATTTTGAGATGAAACAGAGATCAAACGGAGTTCCCGAAAATTGTAGACAATTGAGACCACAAGAATTTAAATTAATTGCAGAATAATTAATCACAGAATAAAATAGTAATTAATCTAGCAATTAATCGGAAAGGAAAAGAAATTTAAGAGAGAGGAATTCTCACCACGAAATTAGAAATCGGAGACCGGAGATCGTACTGGAGATCGGAGAAACCAAACCCGGCTCTAGCACTTCGGCGTGGTGATGAGCTGACGCGGTGACAGGAGATGGCATGCGGTGACCGTGGCGCAGGAGCAATCCAGCCTGAAACGCGGAGACAGGACTGACGCAGGTACTGGAGACGGCAGGAGACGGCGCACGCGGCGACCGGCTTCGAGACAGGACGAAACGCGGAGACCGGGTGCGGCGACGGGATCGAGGCAGCTGCAACGCGGACGACTCGGCGCTGGGACTCCAGGCGAACGGCGACGCGCGAACGGGGCTGCGGCAGACGGCACGCAAATCGATGAGAGGAGCAGATGCGGCGCGAGGATTGTGATGAAGCAGCGGGAAGCGGTTAGGGATTTGTTCTGGACAAATGAAGAGGGAAAGGGGATTAGGATGAGAGGGGTTTTTATAGGAGGGAAAAATGGGTAGGGTTAGGAATAAATCTAGAAGTTTAATTGGAAATTGCGAAATAATTAAAAAGGCTGAAGAGATTAATTCGGAAAAAAAATATTTAGAGACTCGAAAATTAATTAGAGAATTTCCGAGAAAATAATTTTAGTCAAACGTAAAAATTACGCGGACTAAATTATTTCGACACCGGATTAATTTAGACGAACGGATTTCGGATTTGAACGACACGAAATTCGGTACGAAAGAATTTTTGAACGGAACGAAATATTGGAACAGACAATTTAATTGGAACGAAAATTGGGGAAATTGCCACTTTATTAATTCGAAATTCGGGATGTTACATCCGACATAGTGATAGTAATATTGTTCAAAAATTTTATATATCTTTCTTCTAGTTTCTTGAAACTATATGAGAGATATAGATTTTACGAACAATGTTACTATCGCTTTGTCGAATGAAGAAATGACCAAAATAAAAGTTGTAAGATCTTGAAAAGTTATACAACTTTGTAGTTGAAAATGTTTTCATTTGAATTAATTTGCTGCTTCAAAATGTGCTTCAAAAAATTAGGTGTTTCTTGTTTGCCGAGTGCAAAACAAAAACATTCGGCAAATACCTTGTTTGTCGAGTGAAAAAAAAATACTCGGCAAACAAGAAAGTTTGCCGAGTGCTTTTATTTTGTCGAGTGTTTTTTGTGTAGCTCTCAGCAAAAAGTTATTTGCCGAGTGCCCGAAAAATTGCACTCGGCAAACTATCTAGCACTCCACAAACATCCGATTTTGGATAGTGCCTGGCCAAATGTGTGGCATGTTGTCAAGAAATCAAGACTAATCTGTTGCATGCTGGATTCACAACAGATCCTATCGAGCGGTCTCCTGTATGTCCACGTTCAAGTTCCACAACATTAGTATACCTATTCAATGTTGCTGGAGCCAATCAGGCTTCACATGGTGACCTGAACATGGCTATGCCCCATTATCAAATGAATTGCAGTAGTAGAACCAGTCCACCTGCTTTTTTTTTTCTTCTCTTCTTGTAATGATACCGGTAATAAAACCAGTCGATCAGTACATCAAAATATGTCAGTGTACATGCAACTATAAAACTCCATGCACCGGATGTCTCAGGATCCAAAATCATTGGAAGTCATTGCACGATACCCATTTGTCGCATGGTCGTAGCAGCAGTTTTGTATGGTGTCTTCGTCAGCATGTATCTAGACAGAGTAATATATAATTAAAAGTTATGGACTAGATAAAGAGAGCAACATATATTGTATAAAGCGGAGGGCTAGACGCCAGAGCTGAGAGGTCAAATGAATTTGAGAGAGATTCGTCATCGTCGACTGACTCGGTTAACATGGACACAGGCACTACAAGATGGACACCTTTTTTGCAACGCATGTATGCGTTGCTACAAGTCAAGTCCAAATAAACGTTGCTGGCATCTTTACCAACGCATTCACTATGCGTTGATACAACTGTCGTTGCAAGTTTTATTGTAACACATATTTATGCGTTGGTAACATAGTATAGAAAACAGTTGCAAGCCAGCAACGCATATACCATTCTCCCCAACTCTTGTATCCGTTGCAAGCATGATAACTGTTTTTAATATTACAATGTGCTGCTATTTGTATTTGATTTACAGATAGCATATTCTGGAATCACACTGAATTTATAGCTCATCCACCGAGAAAAAACAATAAAAAATTTCTTGCAAGCTGCTCTGGCCATTTTATTTGACAACATAGTGTAGACTTACAGTATATTAAAACAAAAAACAGGCTTTCTCAGCTACCCTATACAATAAGAATATATATTTCCCGTAAATAAATCTAGTGTGTTGCTGAAATCGTTTTCCATCGAGGAAGTCTTCATTAATCGCCAAACCACCAACGGCAGCAGCAAAATGTTTCTTAGCCATGACAAATACACTCCAGCCAGTATAGCCTGCTGGTGTCTTTTGGGTTGACCTGTGAAAAAGTTAGAACAAAAAAAAGCAACATGGATGTTAAAAGAATGCAACCGAATGCACTAGTACATTCATAGGTTCAGGTGCAATTCGCTAGCACTTTTGACTCACATGCATTTCAGTTGTAAATCAATCTATTTGTAATTCAGTACTGCACTATCCTGATGTATCAAAACTATAAAAAAAATTCAATGTACAGAGAAATCAATCATAAACATATTTAGATACCAAAAGCTTTTGAGAGTTTACTAAACTTGTCTCTATAGCGTGCCTGTGCCTGAACTTCCGTGTGCATTGGTGTCTTCAGGGGTGTTGTTCTGCGCTTTTCAAGCAACAGATCAACACACATTGGAAGCCATAAGACCTCCATGTCGCCCAGGTAGACACATGTAAGGATAGTCAACACCTGATGACTTACTAGGGTCAGCGGCTGTAGCGTCAATTTTTTTGTACACTTCATCTGTATTCACACCCACCTACACATACAGTTATTAGAATCTGTCAGCAACGACGAGCGCACCTTGGTGTCCCTGAGGAACAAATAACCAATCTCAGCAGGGTGCTACCAGAACGGAACCCTTGATGCCAGCCACATATTTGTCTGTTTTTTCCCCTTGAAGTCTACATATTTGTATGTTGCAATGATGAAGACAAGTCTATCAGCTGTCTCGATAATTGCCTACATGCACAGGGAGAAGAGAGCTCAATTCAGGTGAGTCAGAAGATTGCCTGCACGTTCAAAACAACATAGTGCATAGACTCATTGTTTTTAGCATGAATTTTAGGAGTTTTACAGAACTCTAAGAAATAGGAAAACTTGGAAAATTCGAAATTAAACAATGAATGTTAAGACAGCAAAAACCTAGAAGCATATGAATGATCTTGGGAAATGCAAGCTTGTGCTGCCAAGTGGCCAAATCCCACACAGTACATATCAAATTTTCTGCCTCCAAGCCGAAGCTAATGAGCCTGCAGGAAGAATAAATGAAGCATATATGAGCCAATGGTTGTAGTAGTGCACAACAGAAGGGGCAGCAGATGCAACGAATCTTCCTCGCCATAAGAACGAAAGAAACCAAAATTATCCAATCTGATTTATGGGGACTTTCACGAGATCTGAATACAAACATTACACACAACTGCACGAACTGCTATATTAAGATTCCGGGGAAGGGAGGATTTGATGAAGAATACCTCAGAAAACTGATCCCAAAGATCCAATTTGTAGCGCCCTAGAGAAATTGACTGCACAGATGAGATGAGGAACGGGGAACCCCTCTAGATCCTGCTGCCATCTCCTCGGTCCTCACCTTTGCAAGATCTGAGGTAACCCCAAATGGATCCAGCCCTCTCATGGAGCACGCGGCCTGGGAGGCACCCCAAACAGATCCGGCCCTCTCACAGATCACCGGCAGGCGGGAACACCAGAATCTCCCTCCCTCAGAGCAGCCGCACACAAGATGACCCGGAGGCCGAAGGCGAGGTAAGGCAGTGAGCGCACCGAGCCACAGACGGAGAGCCGGAGAGGACCACTCGTTTTTTTCTTCCTGTGCCTTTTCGTGCTTTTGTTTTTTAGAGGACTTGGGCAGAGGCGTATGGCTTATAATGGAAGAGGTGGGGGTGAGTTCAAATGGATCAGCACTGCAACAGATGTGTATTTCGTTGCTATGTTTTCGTTGCTGAAAAGGTGTTCATGTTGTAGTGAGGCTCACATAGGATTGGATGGCATCTGAAATTAAATTACTGCCGTAGTGTCGTGTCTCTCAGTATGCTTGGTTTGTGTCAAGCATACTTTACTAAAATTTGTCATTACCAACACGAGGGCATGCTCAAATTGTTTGTAATCCTCTGAAACAAGATGTTTGGAATGTTACTTTACCAATTTTATAATATCTTAATATAATATGTGAGGTCAATATTATATTTTTTTTTCAAAAATATGATCATATGAGATCATGTTTTGTAGATTTAACTACAATAAATCCAATGGTGTAAACATATCTTAAATTTGATTAACAGTTTAGAAATATAATCATTTGGAGCTAACTAAAACCAAGGATTGAGCATTTAATTCAACCAGCTAGTAGTTCTCATGATGAATCTGTAATACTCCGCTCTGCAACACAACTGCTGCGTCTGTTCTCACCAGAACACCAGAATAGTAGTCGTGTTCCCTGTGCAGCATAAAAACGAACCTGCTTGCGAGCTGATTGAATGTTGAGCGGACACGAAATGGTGAGAAATGGAAGGGCTGGGAGATTGGAGCCAGGTGCACAGTTGATTCTCGAGAAGAAAAAAAAAACAACAGAAGACTTGCCCATCGTTGCGTTTTGCGTAAAAATGATGCATGTATGATGGTAACTATACTGGCCAACGGCCGGACCGGCCGGCACGGCACGGGAGCGGCTGGGCTTGGGCCGACTCCGAGGTGGCTCGGCTAGTTGACTGGGCCAAGCCATGTCGTCAGGCCGGGCCGGCCCAGCCTGGAGCACGAGCAATTAATTTTTTAAAAATTTACTAAAAACTAATTATATTATATTAAAATTTCTAAATTTTATATATAAATAGGTCAAATTATATATATTTTTAATATAAAAATTCAGAAAATGATAAATGGGCCCGGCGGACCGTGTCGGGTTGTGCCCGATCAAACGGGCTATATGGGTCTAGTATCGGGCTTGACTGGGCCAGCTTAAATGGGTTGTGCCCGTGCCGGGCCTACAGCCAGCCCAGGCACGGCCCGGCTCGCTTCGCCCCCATGACGTGCCACGCTCATGTCCGGCCTCTGGCCCATTTGGCCCGGCCCAGATGGCCAGCTATAATTGTAACTATTGGACGCACATCAGACAATCATTTGTTATGCATGGGGCCATTATAAATTCAAAAAGTATTTGGACACGATTGTAATGAAGCGAGTCTATTACTTCACTGGTAGAGTAGTATAGTTTACCTACTAATAAATAATTGGCTTAGATTGAATTGAAAACACTGGACAAATTATACGCTCCGAATGAATTGCAAACACTAGACATTTGTCAAACAATTACTAACGCTTTTAAACATGAAGTACTCATGCACTACCGCAATACAAGAAGCATACTTGCTAGACGGGCCCACAATCTTTTTTATTCTCACAAAAGTAAAGTAGGAAAAAAAAGGAACCAATACCAATAACTACTTAACTAGTACAAGAGCTTTACTCAATGGGAAAGAATTATATATGAGACAGCTCGACTCTATAAAATGGATAGTAAGGATGAATAGAGTCAATACGACTTGACAATTGTTTTTATGAGAGATAGTCGGCGCTTACAATGGATTGCCTGCATTCCTTGGAATGAGAGGGTTCAGTAATCTAATGAGCAGAAAACACCTAGAGTGGTAGATTCTTACGACAGTATAGATATTGAGCATCATGAGATGTAAACTCATTTCTTCTTGTTATGTATGTATCTCTGCAGTCTCAATGACAGTGCGGACGACATTGAGCCTGACCACCATTATTTTTTAAGAAATCTTTTTACGAAACGAATGTGAGGATCATTTGACCTCTGATTTGCCTCCTTCATCTGGAGATGAAAGACATCTTTTAAGCATTTAAGGGATCATGACGATACCACTGAGAATGATGGTAATCCAGCTAATTCTTTGTTTCTGCCTCCTGATCGGACAACTGATAAGGCTTGGAAGGTGGAGGACTGCTATATGCCACTGGTTTGCTCCTTGTAGAAGGTATTTGCATAGCTGAAAGTTTTCACCTTTGTCACACATGAATGCAGAAAATTTTCACCTTTGCCACACACAATTCCTCAATTAGTGAAACTTAAGAGGCATAGCACAAGAAAAAGAAAGCGTACAAGTACAAGGCAACAACATATTTGAGACACTATAAGAGAAGAACATACAATATCTTAAATAACCTTGTGCCTGAATAATTTTAAAACATAGTATGTGATCATGATTATAAAATTCCCTCAGTTAGATGGCTAGTATTTCTCTAGTGTTTTTTTTTTCTTATAACCATATTTTTTTATGTATGGGGTACCATTCTTCTCACTTATACTCTGCTCTTCGACATATTCGAAAAAATATTTTTCTGTTTTAGACTTAGAGGCTGAAATTCCTCTACTGGTAGGGAAGTATGACAGAACCAACTGATCAGTTGCCTGCCAAGAGCCTGCTACTTTCACAAAGCTACTGCAATGCTAAAGGAATAAGTCTACATTACCTCCTCAAGTATGAGAGCGGGTGCACTTCACCCCTCCTCCAACCTTTAAAATCTAACACTTAACCCTCTAAACTATTGAAAACTGTCTAGATAACCCCTTAGAAGGTTTTCAGAATTGTTTTACTTTTCATGGTCCCACATTTCAGTTTGGAATAAGTCTAATTAAACCTTTCAACTATCAATGGTGTTCTATTTCACCCACAAACTTTGAAATTAGACTTTTAACTCCCCGAAGTATTGAAAACAATTTAGATAATCCCCTGAGATAATTCAAAGAAGTTTTTATAATATTTTTTTAGACTACCTAGAGCAATTAAAATTATACTAAATTAAAACTTAGTAATTTGAAATAAACTAAACCCAAAAAGGGTGAAATAGTAGCATCAATTAAATGCTATTTTACTTTGTAATGTGCAAATTATTGCTTTATTTTTTTATCTTTGCATTCTACTTCTACATTTATATTTTCTATTTTTTTTGCATTTATTTCATCTTTGCATGAGTATTATTGTTTTCTAATTTGCACATTGCAAAGTAAAATAGCACCTACTCTGAAATAATTCAAAGGGTTAAATACTTTGACGGTTAAAAGTCTGATTTTAAAGGGCTGGAGCATACCAAACCACTCTGAAAACCCTTGAAGGTTATTTAGATGGTTGGCGATCAATAGTTCAGAGAGTTAAGTGTTTGGTTTTAAAGGCTAGAAGGTGAAGTGCACCCGACCTCATACTTTAGGGGGTGATCTAGACTTATTCCCATGCTAAAACATATACCATCGATAAAAGGTAACTGAATAATTCAAATGATAAAAATTATGTAATATAATGTAATTTGTTTCCTTGACAAATTCCCTGTCATAAACACAAGGTAGGTGCAGGCCACTACAGACAAATATAATTTGCAGTGATGCTTCATTAATTTGGGTACATTCACAAAGTAGTCTTCTGATTTCTAGCTATTCTGATAAAACAATGGGTATGCATGTCCTGATCAAAGCAGCAGTTGCCCATTCTGAAAGCAAAACTACTCTGGCATTTGCTTTCCCGGAACTCCCATCTTCCAATCAAAGAACATTGAGAAAATGTAACTTTAGTTTTGCAGACTACAAATTACTTTCCACAGAGTAGTAGTGGGAGGCGTTAGGAATGAATGTAAGACCGATGAGGGTGATTGTGTGGATAGAGGCATGGATGGACCATGTTTGTTGCCTACAAGCCTAGTGTGCTTTAGAGTTTCAGTAATTTTATTTTCCTGCATTCTAGCTATTATCAGTTTCTTGCCAGGTTTCTGTTTTGGGTGAGTTTGTTTCAGTCAGGGTAATCCTAGGTCAATAGGATCTCATGCAGTTGAGTCATGCAGTGGCGGACCCAACAATTGTATGCAGCCAGGGCGAACATTGTAAAAATAGCAAGTTCACACAAACATATCAATCACAAACATAAGTATAGATGATAACCGCAATAATTTTGAAAATAAAACATTGTTCAGTACATTAAAAAAATAGAGATATGACAGAAGTAGCCTCATTAAAACACTGAAATAAATTGATCTCTATCAATCTAGCATTAAAAGTTCTAATAATATTCAAATGAAACAATACACAAGTTTACGAATACAAAGCAGTTGCATTTTCTAATTTATAATTGTGCGGAACCATAAAAAACAGCAGGTATCATAAAAAATAACAGGTAGGGAGCCTGGGCAGGTACCCAAGCTTGCCCACACTTGGGTCTGCCAGTGGAGTCATGCATGCTTTTGTGAGTCATGTGCTTGATTATGGGAGGCCATGACGGATGGCCATGTCTTAGCATTGAGCTTTATCGAGTTTGTAAACAGAGAAAAATGAAGAAAAAAATCCCAAAAAAGATCTATCTTCTTCATAGCAAAAAAAACACTTTCTGTTCTCTGTGATTTTCCGTTATTTGTGAGTAGATTGATTTCTATGGCCTACAGAAATCTGATCATTGTGATGTGCAACCTTGTTACAAAAGCAGCTGTGGGATGCAAAGAGGCTGTTGGATTGATCCCTAGCTAGTAATCATAGCAGGAAGTTGATGTGGACTATCGTCTTGTGGAGGACTTTGTGGCATGGTCTGGATCCAATTACGCTATGGAAAGCTGCGGCATTGATGAACTGGGGAAAGAAAGTGGTCTAGTCCTCTGTGTCTCCTCATGTTGAGCAGGCAGGGTTGTGTCTCTGTTACTCGTGCTCCTTCCTGACTTTCTTCCAGCTACTAGCTGATAGATATTCTAACATTGCTACGGCTGCATGTGACTATTCAGTGACAAGTCGTTGTCACAAATGTAGTAACATAGAGATGGTGCCTATATGCGAAAGGGTGTTTGTAATAACCTTACTGTTGTTGCTCTATCCTCAAACTATCAGGAGGAACAAGTATGATAGCGCCACAAAATGGTGCCATTCACAAAGACCACAACTATGTTAGATCAGTTGTGTTGTGAAATTAGAAGTTTCATCTGTGGACGAATTGTCCTGGATCGATTGGGAAAGGTAGGTAGAATACTTTCAATGCATGGAAATATTGCCCACTTCTTCATTCATTAGTAATTGAAAGGAATGGAAAATGTAAGAGAGTTCACCCCATGCTGTAAATTGTACCAAATAAAGAAAAGAATAACCTCCACCGTTGCTTCCTATTTCTGGTGTTTTTTTGAGTAAATTTCACAAAACTACAACTATTTGCACCATTGCATCAGAAAAGTACAACTTTTGATGTCAATTTCACAAAACTACAACTATTTTGAACAATGTATCAGAAAAATACAACTTTGATGTTCGGACCCACATGTAAGCATTAGTGACTACTACTCATTTTTTATAAGGCTGACATGTGGGACCGGGCACAAAAGATGTAGTTTTGTGATAAATGGGTCAAAATAGTTGTAGTTTTCTGAAATTGACATCAAAAGTTGTAGTTTTTTGATACAACGTGCAAATAGTTGTAGTTTTGTGAATTTTACTCTTTTTTGTGAGTACTTGTGTCATTGGTAGATCCCATTTTTATTAAGTTACATATTTGTTCCCATGAATCCCACTTGTGGCCTTCCTCAAACATGCCCACTAGGTTTGAGAGGTTGTATTCTTAGAACTTAAAAATCCACAGTGTTGTAGAAGCACAACTCTGGATGGATATACGAGTTTGAAAGCTTTTCCCCATGCCTACCATGCCTAATGAGTTTGTATTCGATCTGGCTGAGCATGATTAGAGCATATGTGTGGAAGCATGAAAGTAAAATTTTTATTTGGGATGAGAGCACTGCTTGTTAACTAATATAAGGAAACAGTATTCAATATCTAATCACAGAATTTATATCGTATCTTGATTAACATGATCAATTTTTATATATGTACATTCCTTACATGCACGTGACTGAATTATATCGTAAATACTGAGGTCATATCCACACCTGAATTGATACCAAAAGTACAGAAATCAGCATGTTCATATTGATGCCATGTTAATAATGAGAGCATGCCTCTGGGACAGGTAAATTAATTGAAGTGGTCAAGTATATAAAAATTAATTGAAGTGGTCAAGTATATAAATCGGTGCCAGATGCAGTTGTGATATAGTCCAAGAGTTTATGGAGAGAAAAAAAGGCAGAGAAGCATATGTGTCCCTTACTTTTAGATGGACATCAACAGAAACATATTTCAGGCAGCAAAGATTCTTTTCCATCTTACTGATTTCAGAATAGGAAAGGGAGGTATAAGGAATCATAACAATTATGGTCAAAAGTGTTGTGCATCTATCTAACTTGTCCCACCAAAGCATGATCACAATTGATGTATACGGCTGCCTGCTGCTCACATGTTCATGCCACAATCTCTGGCTAGTGTGATAGTGCCGGTTGTACCGAATTCTTTTGGCTGGGTCTTGGTACACAACTATCTAATGGTACTAAGACTTACTGGCGCGTTTTTTCATCTATCCTCTCAAACTATACAGGACATCAGACTACTTATAAAACTTGTACAAAAATTGTCATAATTAACCATGTTCATATGGGTCAAGCCATGGAGTGAGTTGGTCTTTAGAAAAAAGTTTATTGTGCTTGAGGGAGATTTTTCTAACTGCTGTAACACTCTTTCCTGATGACATTATTACTAGGTGTGGACCAGACTTTCAACTTCATTTTAGTTGATCAAAATATTTGTGTTTACATTCTTGGAAAAATAGATTTCAGTGTCATATAATAATTGGAAGTTATTTTACATTTCTCTCTGAACATCCAGCTGAGGTGTAATTAATGTAATGCTAGACCCCCAACAAATGATCCCACGAGTGATTTATCATAACAAATCTGTAATTTCACTCACAGTGCAGATAATGGCAGTAGCTAATAGAGTGAGAAAAATCTTAATAAATTGTCTGATAGATAGACCGAGTTATAGTTGGAAAGACATAATGAGTTACTCCTACATTATCAACACTGAGGCCATCTTCCATACCTCAATTACTGACAGCAAATGTACACTAATCAGAATGTTTTCATTCGTTTCAGCTAGTAGCTAGGAATGAGATAATGGCAGGTTTGATTTTTAACTGATAGATTGAAGATGTCAAGTATTTATGCGCTAGAAAATTTCATACATAAGGTGCCATAGGTGTGACGATTTCCATGAGTTCAAGGGGAAAGGGAGAATTCTAAATGCTGCTTTCAGAATCAAATTATCAACAGCAACATCATAACATACAAAGATTTTCTTTCTATCTTATTCACACTAAACTGGAAATGGAAGGCACAAGGAAATAACCTATCAAATTACTTCTGGTGCAGCTTCGTTGCGACCATTGTTTTGTTGCTGATCCATGCAGTACAGCTCTGTCCCAGCTGATTAAGCCAGCTCCTTAGTTCCTTGGTTATTAATGGATCTTGTCTTTGTTTTGTAAATCTTTTTATCTGTTACTGTTTAAAACCTTCGTTGTGGCACATCCAGCTTCTTCGTACTGCTGACCTCGAGCTGTTCTGTAAAGTAGCACAAAAACACCAATAACAGTTTACCAATTATTTTATAAACTTAATTAATATGTTCCTGATTTATCAAGCCGGACTCAGACTCCAGCCCAACACATAATGAGTCTGCGCGTGCATTGCACTAACCCGACCTTTCTGATGACTTTGTCTGTGTTTGCACACCATTGACTTTCTAGAAGCTTCTATGCACCAAAAAAGCCAGAGCAATGAAAAGAACCACGTCTACATGCTATGTGTTGCCACAGCGGTGAGCATTGTTAGCTATATCCTCTAAGTGTGCAAGTGCAAAGCACTAAGAAATTTGCTATTGAATTCTAATGTACTTTTGTATAAATGTGAGTAGATAAATAACACATATAATTGTATGGTTTTCATCGAGGCAAGTGTACTAGCAGCGTGAGTTACGTACTTACTTGAGATCTTCAGGTCTACATGATAGGACCCATGCATGTGAATCAGATCATAATAACTTTCTGAGATTGTTACTTCTTTTTAATAGTCTTACGTATTTTCTTGATGACAATGGAAACACACTTTGCATGCTGTAAAACACATGGGGTAATAAAACCATGGAGAATTTACCAAAGGCCTGACGACTTCTAGCAGCTTACTTGACCGCAAACACTTCAATAAATAGCTCAAAGTGAGTAATTACACTGAAGTTCAAAAAGAAAGGAAAAGCACTCTCATAAACAAATTTTACTGTGGAATGGAAATGGGATGCATGAGGAATGAAACTAAAACTACGCCTCAACATCTAGTTGAATGAATGGAGCAAGCATCGACTATATATGGCACTACCATGTTGCTAGACACTATAGGACACAAAATCAACTAGATCATCAAGTTGTGACGCCATTTTGTCACAATACTCCTTGAACTAAAAGTGGCAAGGCTACATTTTCTGTGTTCTAAAAGGGAGAAAAAGAAATACTAGGATGTTAAAATATTTATTGTAAATGGCATTCATTGATGTATAGTTAGGTTATCTGCTAGCTGTTTAAGCTTGAAAAATCAGCATGCATTCATTGATGTATAGTTAAGTTAGCTGCTAGCTGTTTAAGCTTGAAAAATCAGCAATCAACATGAGCCAAGTGCTTGCAGGAATTCCATCTAGTTTGAGCATAATATAGGTTTATTTATTTCATCCATAATGGTCCATGTTCCGCTGGTGTCTGATTCTTTTTCATTATTTCCAATTATATTGAGAGTTCTTTTTAATGAAAGGATTTTTCAAATTATTATCTGTTAGGCTGCTGTAAAAAGGGAAAAGGTACACGGGCTGGGAATCTGATCCAAAGGACACCGTGCCAGTACGAAATGAAAGCATGGCACTGGGCAAGTATAAGTTCTACTTGTCCAGCAGTGCGATGGAACAAACATTTCTATAAGACTCCTTTTAAAATAGATCAAATGATATTATTTCACCTCCTAAAAGGTAAAACCTACCAAAACTTACTAATAATTTTCCCAATTGCCTTCTATAAATTGTTGTGTGCGATGAAGTCTAAGAGATTAAGACAAAAAGGTATAGAGTTCGGTGCACTGTTTTCAGGAAGAAATGAACAGCTTGTCCTACAAAATTATTTTTTTTATAATAGGATAGAAATGGGAAGCATGAGCAAATACGTAGCAAGTGAGTGCCGCAATGCTTGTGCTGCTCGGGCTCGTTTTAACTAACAGTTTTAAGTCAGTTGCCAATTGTCTTATTGTATTACCGTTGTAACCTAACAATTTGAGGCAAGCATCCTGAGCCATGTCATTATCGAGCTGCCCATCAGTATGTGAGAGGATGGGTATTAAATGTATAATAGTTTCGTTTACCATCAGTGAAACTTGATGAGTTATCACCGTTTAAATGCTGGATTCAGACAACTTTTATAATTACTCTCTCTGTCTTAAAATAAGTATTTTTTGACTTTTAACATCATGTTTGACCTTCATCTTATACAAAAAGTTTATGCAAGTATTAAAAACAAACAATTCTTACGTAAATTATTTCTATTGATAAAACAATTCACAGAAAATAAATAATATTTTCACAAAAGTTTTGAATAAGATTAATGGTCAAATGTGATTTTTAAAAGTAAAAAAATAACACTTATTTTTGGACAGAATGAGTACCGAACTTTGAAATTGAATGATGTTAAATCTGGCTTCCGTCTGTTTTTCACCTAACTAAACGGGGTTGATGTTCATTGAACGCCGACGCCTCATATATACAATGGTAAGGAGAGAAAGCAGTTCGTCTTCGCTTTTGCCCGGTACCAGAAAGCACCCCCATATTCTAGCAAGCCACCAGCTATGCAAAAACTTGGGTAGCTATAAATTGGCAGCCCTTAAGAGTCGGAGTATATGCTAGTTGAAGATCCAGGGTTCAGTTTATGGCTTAATTACGAGTGTTCCATTCAGGAACCACGGTATCCTTAACCAAGAAATGGACATGGGAGTAATGAGGAATGCATGTCGTTCCGCGTGGTACGAGATCTGGCGGAGAAAGTCTGGGGCGGGCACCCTTTCCAGAGGGAGTTCGACGGGCAGAGAGAGTTTCTGTGTCTTAGTTTTCGATCCGTTGTTCAGTGGTAGATAGGAGGGTTGAAATTGCTTAATATATATATATATATATATGTTTAAATAGCTGTGTATCACCAGATTCCTTTACATTTTGCTCAAATTGTTTTTCTTTGTCAGTTAATCCAATTAAATATCAGATGACCTTAGAAATAGCATGCAAAATGTATTGATCGTGAGTCGATCTCCACCAGCAATATTGTGGCCGAGACAAATATTACTCATATCCAATAAACACCCCATATTCAATATTGTCGCAGCCAAACAGATCTCTTATCGTGATATGAACACGACTGTTTATACCAGTAGTAGAACCAGTTCACCTTTTTTTTCTTTCATCTTTTTGTAATTAATGATGCCAGTAAAAAAAAATCCAGTCACTGCATCGAAATACAATATCGGTTTACATGCAACTGTAGATCCTCATACAGGATGATTCAGAATCTAAATGGTCATAGGACTGGGAAGTATCTGAAAACAAGGGGTATCTTTATTCTGATGTTGAATCTCTAATACTCCGCTCTGCAACACAACTGTTGCCTTCGTTCTCGTCAGGGGCGGAGACCAGGGGGGGTTGCTACAGAAAAATAATGGTGTAATCATTTTTTCCACCATAGATTTTGATCTAAAATTTCAATTTGGCCCCCTTAATATGAATATATTACTGATTCTCTAGAAAAAACAGAGGACAGGGCCATGGTTACATTTTGTGTAAAACGATGCATGTACGTTTGTAACTATTGAATGCGCACTAGACATTTGTCGACCAATTAATTATGCTTTTTAAACACGAAGTATTCAGCCGTAATACAGTTGTACAAGAGGCATACTTATTAGATGGATCCACAAACTTTTTCTCACGGAAGTAAAATATGCAAAAAGGAACCAATAGCAACAACTACTTAACTACACTATCAATTTACTCAATGGGGAAGAATTCTGAGACATCAGGACCCTATAAAACGGACAGTATGGACGATCAAACAGGATCAACATGTCGCGACTAGTGTTTTTGAGAGATGTTCGGTGTTGCGTTCCTTGGAATGGGAGGGTTCAGCAATCTGATGAGGTCGAAAAAAATAGAGATCGATGCTCAGCACACCCGAGACATTAAACATCATGGGATGTAAACTCTTTTCTTCTTGTTATGTTTAAATTTATCTCTGTCAGTCTCAATGACAGTGCCGACGACAGTGAGACCAGCCGTCACAGTTTTTGAAGAAGTCTCTTAACGAAATGAAAGTGAGGATGATGATGCAATGTATCTCTCTGATTTCCTTAATAAAGGATGATATGTAGAGAGTTTACAATGCTGCAAAAAGAACATATGATGAATTTTGTGGGTCAATAGATGAAGAAAGTGACAGCTATCCAACCCAAGCGTGGAGGAAACAATCGGTGACTATTCTATATATTTTTAAAAGGAAAATAACTAGTACTGGAACAATGTTAGAGTTTACATGCATAATCAGTTCACTCAATCATTCCTAATTCAGTGAGTTCTAACGAGTAGACTGATGCTTCAGTATAAGTGAAATAAATCAAAAGAAGTATGCACACGAGACTAACATGAAGTGGCAATGACATATCAAACATGAAAATTCGTGCAAAGACCTACTGCTGTGCACAACTCAGAGGCTTTTCTGTAATGGACAAACTAATGAGCGCACGACTCTGTCAAGGAGTAGTGAGGGCAAGCTTCACAGTTCTTCCAGCGTCGGCGGTTAATTTCAGGCTGATTTTTTTTTAATCTTAATTGGCAGCTGTAGCGTTCATCAGTATCCCGTGCTGTGTGAAAAAAATCAAATCATGATAGTGTAAAATTAATACCAGTAAAATCACTCCTATCATATGAAATAGCAACTTATCATATAAAAAGCCAAAAATAGAGAACCAGTGGTCTGATGTTTTTTTTTTCAATATTGAACTTTCAATTGTTGTCCTGAATTGTGGTCTGAGATTTTTTCTTTGTTTTTTCCCTTTGTTTCTTATAATGTTATCAGTAAGAGAAGCACTCACTGCAGCTCCATACCTGATAGTCTATAAGATAAAAATTTTTATGGAAGTTGACAGATTTAATAAGTACTCCCTCTGGTTTTAAAATAAGGATACCATTAGACTTCTAACATCAACTTTTATCATTCGTTTTATTTGAAAAAGTAAGATGAATATAATATATTTTATTATAATTGAATTTATCATTAGTGGTATTTGAAACACGGGTTATAATTTTACATATTTAAACATTTTGTTAAAAGTTGATGTTACAAGCCAACGGTGTTATATTTCAAAATAGGAGGGAGTATCTAACACTATAATAGGAAAAACAGGCAGATACTTTATTAGAAATTATGTACTCTTTATTCATTGGGTGGAAGGACATTGCAGCTTACTATAAAGCCAACCAAGATAGCAAAACAGCATACTGCTACTTCCACAGTCGAAAGCGGAGCTGCTAGATAAAATGTGGATGTGAGATCTTTGGTGCACAACATGAACGTAACGTAATTATTAGGATTTGGAGGAATCTGGAATCAAATGAGCAATTCCATATAATTATTTAGCTAAGTAGCTTGCATAAAAAACTGTCATATGCAAGTGATCAAAAGAGTAAGCAAGGTTGCAAGTGGATAGGTTGGTTCAAGGATGAACATGAGGTTTCTCGCAGTGCAAAACTGAAATTCAAAAAGTACTCGTTTAGTCCTTGTTCTCATAATTAATTTTCTGTTTTATATTTGTATAGCTTTTCTTTATGCATTTTCCCTTTCCAAATGCTATATGAGCCATGGCCCATGTGACGAAGCTGGATGGTATTTTTGCCGAGCTTGATGGGGATCGCATGTCACACGGGTTTTTAGAAAATAAGAGCATCTCCAACAGTTTGATTAAAAAATTCCTTTCTAAAGAACAAATATAAGTTAAAAAGGTTGCCTCATCCAAAAGTTCCCAATTTCAACTTCTAAATAATTTGAAATATAGCCATGTCATTCTTCTAGGGTCTATTTCAGTGGTTTTCATTAAATTAATCTTCCCAGTTATGCTGCATAACAGAACAAACGAGGTGGGATTTGCAAATTTCAGTGGGATTTCACCTTTCAGGAGTTCCGATCAATTCCCTACACTTGAGGATCAACAGCCTCCATTTTGTAAGTTCTTATATTTAGGAACCTCGTTTAGAAAACGGTTCAAGGGGTGTTTTTCTAATTCTTTCCTAAATTTATATTTAGGAACTTAATTTAGAGAACTATTGAAGATGCTCTAATAATAGGAGCACTCCTGCTGCATAACCAACATGTCTTCCGATGACCTTTAGTCACTATAAAAAATAGATCTTTAGTCACCAAGTTTTAGTGACCAAGTAATTTTGTTACTAAAAATTGATAAGTAGTGACCAAAATTTAATTTTTATTGTAGATATATATTTTTAGTGATCAAAGTATATGCTCATTGGTTGATAAATTCATTTAGTTACCAAAGGTTCCCTAGTTGCTATTTAGTTTTAGTGATCAATATATTCAATTATTGGTTACTATATACATATAGTAACAAGGTTTTAGTGACTAAAATGTGACCAAGGTTTTTATTGACAAAATAGTTATAGTGACTAATATTACACATATAGTGATCAAATAACTTAGTGACTAAAAAATATTTTTCTTGTAGTGAGTACTGGATGAAGGAACAAATTTGCGGTTAACACTTCAACTGTAACCACCATGAATAACAAAATTAGACTACGGCCACAACATCTGTGATCACGGCGTGGACCGCTGCAGCCTGCGCAGCTCATGGTGTTCAAAATCTTGCTGTTCTTGCTACGGCTAGCAAACAACCACATGCATGAATGATGAAATAGGAAGAGCCCAACTGGCCTGCCACAACCCTGAGATCCACTTGAAAATTGACAAGAAAAACCAAACGTGACGGCCCGACAAAGTAGTTCAGGGCTCTTCGCGCCCGCTTAATGGGTCAAGGTCACTCACGACCCCTTAACGAATTCTTTTTGCAATTGTTCCTTGAGAGTTTCGAATTTAAAGCCATTCGAGTCATCATTATAATTTTCTCAAGAACAGTGTTGTAATAATAACACTGGAGAACCATATTTTTTCTACTTTTGTCATCAACAGTACGTCAAACTGAGTTTTTTGGGAGTTGTGTCGAAAATTGGCACACAGCTCTGCGACCAGCAAGAACAAATTTCTTGTCAATATATAGTTTCATTCTTAGAACTATTTTCATCCTATATGCTTGAGATTGCAACGAAAGAACACCATGGAAGAAGTATAATTAAGGATGGCTACGCTCTAAATGGTTACCCCCATTCTGTTATGGATTACTTGTACTAGTGTATGGAAATTATGAGAACTGTGTGAGGATAGAAATATTGCAGTTAGTTATTATTTACCACTAAATTAATGTCGACGTGCCGCCTCTAAATATATTGCTCATAGAGGAGACGGTGCATAGATGATACTAAGTAGCGAAGAAGGTTCTCAGTACGGTACACTACTACAAAAAAAAAGGCCGATAGTGTCAGGCCACGAGTTCACGAACCGACACTGCTAAAAACCATGTTCAATGTCGGTTAAGCATGACCGACACTAGTTTTTTTCACCGGTGCCAGGCATGCTCTCGACACTACTAACATCAACACAGTGTCGGCTTGTTGACATCAGCATGCCCGACACTGGTGCTAATGTTAGTAGTGTCGAGCTGCTGATATCAGCATGCCCGACACTACAGCTGAATAATTAAAATTAAAAAAACTATATTGCTCCTAATCTATCTTACTCTCCTTCAATGTTGCACGGTAACAGTAGCAAAACTGATAGAGAGCAATGCAGATAGAAGCAAGACTTAGTTCACATACATTTCTTACACTTGTCACAAATATTAAACATCAGTCACAAATACTAATTTATTATGTTGTATTACAACAGTATAACTACAAGTCTTATCCCATCACAGCCACTTCATAAACCAGCAAGCTAACAAGATCAGATAAAAAAGCTTCTCAACATGTGGTAATGCGGAGCAGCATCCTTTCTAAGTTCTTCACTATGAATGTCCTGCACAATCTATTTGAATTCAAATAGAAGTCTGGAAAAGTCAACCTAAAAGAGAGAAAATGATAACATCAACATAAAAGAGAGAAAATTTGTGTTCTATTAGTTACTCGTGTATTCATATTCTGTTGTGGTTCTAAATTCAAATACGAAGATGTTGGATCGACATGTTGCAAATAACAAATCAGGTGAGATTGTAGAGTCATCTGGCTAAATGAATCCATGTATTCTATAAAGCGGCTCTAAATTGTTGGGGGGGGGGGGACTTTACCTTCATGATCTCATCTCATGTGATATCTTTTTCTGTTGCCGTCCTAAGAGAGCATCAAGTAGCAAATGAGCATATGTATATAGTGTGAGAATGATATTTGAACTCCTGTAAAAATACAGAGCAATTAAAAATTTCAGTTAACAAAGGATTTGTCCAGAACGGCACCTTGTTCTAGCAGCTCTGTTTGAAAAGCATAGCAATAAATCACTACTTCAAGTAGATTAGGCCAAGCATATTAAGACAATAATAATTTCTAATAATGCTCCTCAACATGAATCATCAGAATTTCATCTATCACAATATTAAAAGAAGGTACTAAGTATTGAATCTACAATATAGCACTAGTTTTCCTGACTTGTATGTTACCAGTAGTGACAGTGTGTAGTATTCAAAAGCAAATAAGTGCACATAGGAAGGGGAAGACAAAGAAATTCTACTTCTGTGTGGGAAACCCAAAATTGCTAGTAGCACAGAGGAAATCCTACTGCATACATTTCTTAGTAACTAGAACTCAAGATTGTTGGGTCAAATTTCTCATCTACGAATAATAAGACAGGTTCTGCAGGTTGTCAAGGAAACTAAAATTAACATTGAGAAATAAATCAAGTCAACATTGAGAAACAATAATTAATAATGATAAGATAACAACTTTGAGTGAACCAAGATGTGATAGCTGAGCTTGTCCTAGCAGGAAAATGCTACGGAAAAGTTTATTGAAATCAGATGGATAGATCTAAAAAACTTCTTAAAAATGCAACCGTAAAAAAAAGTAATAGAACATAACAGAATCCCATTCATGTTTATACTACAAAATTGAAAGTTAAATAAAAAATAGGATCTAAATCAGTAAACCTAAACCATGAGATACAGCATTCTGTGGGTCTACTTATGTAGTACTACTAATTTAGTTTTTACACTCTAACGCCCGTGCCGGTTGCTAATTTCCCATGTTTCTTTCTAACTCTACCTTTTTGTGACTAATTTCTTCATATGTGGATGATGAGTGCAATGTGTCACTAGGAGTGGAATTGGAGTGCCCTTGGTGCTAAAAGTGAAAGCTACCATGGTGATGTCGCCTTCATGCAGCCAGGAGCATTCTTTTTGTGTGTGATCAGATCACTATCCCAAATTCTTTCAATCTGCACCAAACACAACTCATGGATCAATAAACTCTTAAATGTTGGAAAGAATATATTTATGTACCTCGAACTATCTTGCAATCAAATAATTGAAGAGAGCATTGCCTGGTCAGGGAACTGATGCCAAAGCTAGTGCATCGAAAGCTCGGGATTAGCATCCTAGCCATGGAACCGATGCCAAAATTGCAGAGCAACATCAAGACACAGTGCAAATCTCAAGGTCATGGATCCTGCTATCCTACAAATTCCTCTTAGAAGTTCTTCGGACGAGGTGTGGAATGTGTTACAGTGTTCGCGCGCACCTCGGCCAAGGCGGAGAGCCTTGTCGCGGCGGGCGCAAGCCTCGCAGACTCGCTGGCGACCATGGCTGCAGTCTCCGACGTGGTCGTCACAATGATCGGCAACCCCGGCGACGTGTGCGAGGTAGTCCTGGACTCCGCCACCGGCGTCCTCGCGGGTCTCCGTCGCGGCAGCATCCTGTGACTGAAGCAGCGTAAGGGCATGGGATGACCGAAATGGGGAGTTGAGATCCCCACTGCACATGAAGATCCACCACAACTGCCACCTCACGGCTAGATCTGCTGGCCTCCTGGCCGGATCCACCCGCCCCTCGACCGGATCTGCCCGCCCCATGGCCGGATCCACCCACCCCACAAACGGATCCGCCGGCCTCTCAGCCGGATCCACCGGCCCCACTGTCGGATCCACCGCATCAGGGCACATCAGAGAGAGAGAGAGAGGAGGTGCCGACGGTGGAGGCCAGCCGGTGCGCGTGGTGGAGAGAGAGAGAGAGAGAGGAGGCGTCGACGGTGGAGGCCGGCCGGTGCGCGTGGTGGGGAGAGAGAGAGGAGGCGATAGTGGAGGCTGGTGCGTGTGCGGAACGAGAGAAGACGTCAACACACTCTGATAATGGAGGCCGGTGTGTGGGGGAGCGAGAGGTGGACGGCTAGGGTTTCATTTTAATAAAGCTTCAGACTAGGTCTTAGTGGGCTGAAATGGGCCGGTTACTTTTTAGTATCGGGCTGCTGCTGACATAATAGATCCGACACTGCTGTTAGAAATAGTAGTGTCAGGTTTAGATGACACTCTATAAAAAATAGTAGTGTTGGTTTTAGATGACATCAGCAATGGTCGACACTGCTACAAAAAATAGTAGTGTCGGTTTTAGATGACATCAGCAATGACCGACATAGATATTTAGTGGCACACACTAGTGTCGCTAGCTTTGCTGATGTCAGCATTGCTCGACAACAGGTAACTCTATATCAGTGTCGGGCTATAGCATCGAGAGGCTATCTCGGCACTGTAATATCGGTTTTTTAATGGGTCCGACGCAATTAAAAAATTGAAGTGACACCAAAGACTCATTTTGTAGTAGTGGTACATTGATACATTATCCTTCTGCACCAAAAATGAAAGCAAAGTATAGAAGACACAGGCATGGTATATCGTTCATAGGCTTGGGAGGAATCAGGGATCCAAAAACCTCAGGTCTCCGAAAGGGTGGTATGCCTCACGCTGGTTTCATAACTGAAAGCATGCTCATATTTGGTGACTGGAAGCATGCAAAAATAATTAGTGTGAACAAGCAACATTATTACATCTTCAAAGGAGCATGATTCAAAGGATGACAAGTTTCACCGGTAGGTGCGGGCACCCGGCGCCCGGCGGGTGCCGATGCGCGTCTCATTTTTCACCCTGACTTCTCTTGCCGTGGGTGAGTTTTGCTCCACCGCGTTGCCATCCCTAGCGACCAATGCATAGGTTCTCCTCTTGCGGAGGCTTCGAATCAGATATTCGTATATACTATTAGGTACTTCCTCCGCCCAGAATAAGTGTTGTTTTTAGAATTTTAAAAAATCATATTTGATCATTTATCTTATTAAAAAATAAAAATATTATAATTTTTTGAATTGTTTTATTTAAAAAATATTTTAATCATGATTTATTTATTTTTATATTTGCATAAGTTTTTTTTAATAAGATGAAGATTCAAATGTAATGTCAAAAACCAAAAAACAGCACTTATTTTGGGACAGAGAGAGTACTCAGTTGAAGGATATAATAAACCATGCACCAATAAAAGTTATGTAACTATAGTGTCAAAAAATCATTTTTTTAATTGCAAATTAACAGGAGGATGTCAAGAATGACATTATTTGCCGGGATATAGGTTGACACAAACCAATGACAAATACAATAAATAAGTGGAGATCATATTTTGACATGCTGGTTTCACACAGGAAAGGGCGGCAAATTGACAGCAGCTCAGTTGGTTAGGACCTCTAGTTGTGAGGTCACTCACCAAAGTTCAAATCCTGATATGCACAGTTTATAGAATAAAAAACCCCACTCGTTGTGTTCCATTTATTTAGTTGACCTGATCTATAATAGACGAGCCCTTATGTATGAGGTAAGCCCAAAGCATAAATTAAGGCCCGAACCACAGAGGGGCGGCT
The DNA here is from genome assembly GCA_001602275.1 of Zoysia japonica. NCBI lineage: Eukaryota > Viridiplantae > Streptophyta > Magnoliopsida > Poales > Poaceae > Zoysia > Zoysia japonica. Next base: position 1,340,470 of record BCLF01000038.1, read on the forward strand.
CCTTGAGGATGGAACCGGGTTCGTGAGTTTTCTTGACTGATTTTGGTTGAGCTTCTTGCGGTCTTACCCTGCCAGTCGAGTGGCGTGTGGTCGGCGAGATGTGTGTGGTACCATGATGTGTGCGTAATAATCTCTACGTTCCTAAATTGATGTCATTGCTGACTTCTAACATCAACTTTTATCATTCATCTTATTAAAAAAATTGATGAATGTCATATAGTTTGTTATAGTTTACTTTATTATTAAAGTTATTTGAATCACAATTTATAATTTTTATATACGAATTAATTTTTTTAATAAGACGAAGTTGATGTTAGAAGTCAATTGTTACAACAATTTAGGAGCGGAGGGAGTACGTATCGCTACACTCTTGCCATTTTTAAATTATTGGTGTTGTTTACTTCTAACATCACGATCATTCATTTTATTAAAAATTAGTTTAAATATGAAAAATTAGATGTTATAATTTAAATAAAAAAGCAAATTATAACAAAATACTCCCTCCATCCAAAAATAAGTCTTTTCAGATTTTCAAACATCTACCACTGATCATTCGTCTTATTCAAAAAAATTTATGAAAATATTATTTATTTTATTGTGAAATGATCATTATTAGTACTTTAAGCTTGTCTTGTTTGTTTGTATTTTTGTAAAAAAATTTAATAAGATGAATGGTCAAATGTTGATTTTAAAAAGTCAAAAAGCATCGCTTATTTTGAGATGGGTGGAGTATATGATATTAAAGCATCTCCAACAGTTTTCTCAAAAAAATCACTTCAAAAAGTACTTTTTTGACCAGCTAAAAAAATTCGAGGTCTAATTTAGCCATCTCCTTCAACCTTAAATATAGTTTAAATTTGAACATAGTGAACAACTGTTTTCACTGTTAATCGTACGAAAGATGTGATTGGAGACCCCAGATTTACCTCCGAACAGGGAGATTTTATGGACCCTCGAAAGTAGGGAGTTGTTTAGAAGAGTTGTAAAAGGAGTTTTTTTTACACTTTTTTTCTTATAATTTAATTTAGAAGAGTTAATGGAGAGCTTTTGGAGATGCTCTTACCAAAATGTTTTGAGTAAGTCGATATTAGATGTGAACAGCAACAACAGTTTAGAAATGGAGCTAGTATATAGGATTGATAGGAGCAAGGAATCAAAGCAGGGTGAAGCGGAGTACTGAGCTCATTTGAAGAACATGTTCATCTGTTTTTATTGGGTAATTAAACTGCTTAACGAAAATCCAATGTAAGTACGTGTCGCCAACTCCGCGTAGGTTGTAGGGGTACTGGACACAATTAATATTTTCAACAACTCACTCCGGAGGCAACGATACGTATCAGTAGTATAAATATGACAAAGATAGCAAGTAAGTAAGTGGGGATCATAATTTCAAACGATACGTATCAGTAGCTAGTTTCATATAAAAAAGGGTGCAAGGAGTCAGCCTGAGATATTTGGTAGTACCACCTCTGTCCAGTAGAATTTTATTTCTAGTTTTTATTGACTTTCTCTTTAATCAATGATTTTTATAGATTCGGTTAAATTAAAAAACTTAGTATTTGTACTTTTGAATTCATCAAAAGAAATACTTTTATAATATACATAATTTATGTTATTAACTTAATTAAATTTATCAAAATTATTGGTCAAAGTTGTAATCAACAAAAGTTAAAAATAAGTTTCTATTGAGACGAAGAGAGTAAGATGCATGCATATTTCTTATGGTGGGATTGAGAGGGGCCAGGAATCAAAACACTACAATTGGGGCATTGACAAATGGACTCATTCAAAGAACTGTCGGTTTCTATTTTTTTTCGAGGCTCACTGACAATTCAAATTCCGCAAGGAAGCTACAAAACTTAAGTAAGATTCTATTTTGGGATAGAGATGCGAGGAAATTGTATAAATGTTCGTGTGTGTGTGTGTATGGTGATGATCAAGGATCAAGGATCAGGATCAAGCTAATTTTCCGTTGTTCAGTAGTCTGGATAGTTCATTGTCATCTTTGTTAGATAAAGAAAAATCTATTTAATTCATTACAATTCTATGCAACAAAAAGTTCCTCGTGAATAATTCTTTTTTTTTAGAAAAAATTTGTTTCTTTTTAGATTTTACTTTTTCTCTGTGTTTATGTGTGCGCTAGCATATGATGTCAAGCGGAAGTGATAGAGTAGAACTGCTTTCTTACGTTACATCCAAATCCAATACAACACAGCATGCTTTATTGAAGGAAACTTGTTTGGCAACGGCCCAAATCTTCCTGAGTCAGGAATCCTGACCAATTTGCCGCGCGCCGCCAACAGGCCTTGTAGCTTTCTTGCTACGGCCTAAGAACACAACCCACAGAGCCTGTTACCAGGGTTTTAGAAATCGACAAAACCGGTTGATTTTCACAATTTTCGATCAAGCCGGTCCGGTCTGATATAAGGTTGGGTCCGGTTTTCGACCAAAAACTGAAGCTGCCACTGTAGCAAATCCGGTTAACCGGTCGGTTTTACCGGTTAGCCGGCCTTTTTTTGGCCAAACCAAAAACCGGCGTGGATCTGGTTTCTAGAACTTTTTTTTAAACGGTTTCTAAAACCTTACCTGTTACTGATCACGGTGGAATTTTGGACGCATATATAACCGGACGGTCGGCTGATCGATTTGATTTGGCTTAAGAGAGAAAATGAAATAAAACAATATCTTTCGTATCGCATCTGAAGGATTATTTATGTGAAGCACATAATGTTTCCTTCACTTTGAGTTTTGGCCAAATTTCTAGTACTGCATAAGTTTTCCATCTTCTCTTTGATACTACAACAAATCGAAGGACATATTTCCTTAACCCTTGAAGATACGATCTTTTTTTTTTTTTTTGATAAGTCTACTTTACCCACTCAATAATTGATATTAGCTTACTTCATCTCTCAACTATAAAAACTAGATATTTTACACCTTAAACTATATAAAATCATCTAAATAACCTCTAAAGTGATTTTAAAATTGGTTTTTGCCTATGTGACAATACACATAGATAATGCATATTTACAAAACCACCTCTAAAACCACTCTAGAAGCAAACAATTTTGAATAGTTAAGGGTGTAAAGTATTCTGTTTTATAATTGAGGAGGTGAAGTAGTCTAACACTAATATTTGGAGGGTAAAATAAATGTATCCCTTTTTTGCAGATTTCTTTTTTTTTTTCTTTTGAAACCAGGCAGATTTCTTTTCAAGACAGCGTTTCTGCTGCTTCAATTGACGTGCTTTTCTTTCGTTTTCTCTGTGGACGGTAACTGAAACACTTAAGTTTTGATATTATTCAAACTTTCAGGGGGTTAAACAGAAGTTTGCGCTAAAGTCAAACTTTCTATCTCCACGACCGTTGGACTGGCGGTCCGAACTCGTGATGCCTTTTCCTCGGCTTTCCCCTCAGCCTTAGCGGGTCTGTAGGTATTTGACCCGATGAATGAATTGGAAGTGATGTAGGAGAGTTATTCTGGTCACATGCTTGCGACATGACAAACTATCGAACTCCACGGCAGAAGAGAGAAAATATTGTACTCCGTTCATCATCTTGGTGTGGTGCTAACTACTTCTACCAAATGTATGTTGACGTGCCACCTCTGTCACCGTTCTGATCGATACAAATCAGGCAAAAATGAGCAAAAGACATGTAGTAAATTAAATAGGAAATATATTACTGCATCATTTTAGACAGTGAGATATGATGTGATAAATGGCATGATCTACTATATATATGACAGGTAATTAATTCTCTGGCTAATTTTAGGGAAATCAAGAAATGAAAAACAATGAAAATCCTCATTACAATACATTATTGTGGCTAAAACTAATCAGTAAACAATGCGTGCTTGTTAAATTACTACTCTTTCCGTCCTAAAATAAGTGCCATTTTAAACATCTATGTTTAATTTTTTGTTTTAGTCAAAAAACTTATAAAATATTATTTATTTTATTGTGAGATGTTTTATTATTAGAAAATAGTGTAAGCATGACTTGATTATTTTTATATTTGTTTGAATAACACGAATGTTCAAAAAATAATTTTTAAAAGTAAAAACAAAAGTCACTTATTTTGGAACGAATGGAGGACAACATATCTCATATTTTGAGAAGATGCCCTCTGGTTTCCTCGTCCCACTAACACTACAATGTCGCTACGTGCAATTAACCGAACAATTATGACACATTTTTTTACAGTTATACACTCTGTTCTTAAATTATTATCACTGTTTACTTTTAACATCAAATTGACTGTAAAATTAATTCAAATACGTAAATTTATAAATTCTATTTCAAATGCCCTTAATGATAAAGTAAATTGTAACAGAATATATAATATTTATTATATCTTTTTAAAAATGACTAGTGATCAATATTGAATTAAGAAATTAATAACGACAATAATTAAAAAAACAGAATAAGTACAACACATATATACATGTACCACCAGTGAAGAAGTAAAAGAAAACTATATGTTGACACTGGATCCAAGCACTATGCAACAGCAAACAACAATCCATGTAAACAAAACCAAATCAAAAAGCAAAAGGTACAGTATCATGCAGATCGCCCCCACGGAATCTTGCTATTCCATTTCCAGACCCCCTGTCCCCCACCTCCAACGTCCACATCGCCGCCCAACGTACCCAACCGCTCTCTTCCCCACGCGACCGCCACCGCCGTTCGAAACTCAGCGCCCGATCCCAAGAAAACCAGCCCTCTCTCCCACCTCACTGCCGCCCGCGTCCCAGCAGCACTCTCCCTTTATCTCCTCTTCCCTGAGTCCTCTCCACAGCCAGATCTCACGTCTCCCTCTCGCGGCGCCGCGGCGTCGGAATTGGTGCCGGTACGGGTGGTTCTTGGAGTTTGAATGGCGGCGGCAGTGGCGGAGGAGGTGACGCTGCGGTGGAACAATGGCGCGGTGGGCGACGACGACGTGGCCGCGCGCAGGGCAGAGGAGGCCGGTGAGTTGGATCAGTTCTTGGGGGCGGATCGCGGCTAGTGCGGGATGGGGATTGTTCTGGGCCAGCTGCTTTCGCCGCACAATTAGATGGTTCTGTTCTTGGTCATTGGTGAAAGATTGGGTGATCGGACAGGGGGAGTCTCGTCTTGGTGTTACGGCGGCTTGACTCTGTCTGACCGTTCAGTGATCAGATTCAGCTTAGGATTGATATTATCAAATTTGGTGGTTCGGTTTCGGTTGTGATTCAAGTGGGACGAAGTGGTTCTGAAGTTAACTTAGGAGTTTTAGTGTTTTGAGCTGGCTGTGAGCTGACAGCAGTGTCGAGTTCATGCGATCCATGCTCTGTGAATCTTTATGTCGAATGGCAGTTTATTTATTTTTTTAGCCCTGCGCTAGTTTTGGTTTTAAGCGAGAGGTACCAGCTGTCATATACCTTTTCCCCATTTCGCGCTTATGGTACTACTATGCCAGTTGTGTAGCTTCACAGGTGTTAATTTTGTAACTGCTTTCTAGTTTAGAGATTCATAGCTGTAACTGTTTGATGATGCTACTAGTACATGCTTATCATAGGACGAGTAAGTCTTTAAAGATGATGTGCTAGTTTCACTTAGCACTAAATTGTACTGGGCATATGGAGTAGCATGTCGACTGGGCAGTCTTCCCAACTTAGTTGAAATTTGAGTACTAATTCTTTTTGTTCGATTTCTATTTTTACTCCGTAAATGCTAGCTGAGTGTTTCATTAATAGCATGTTGAATTTGAGTGTTTCATTAATGCGCTGAAAACGTTTGAGTTCCTAAAAGCGTCGCTATATTTGGTCACAATCTATCTAAGGAAGATGAAATTAATTGTATAATATCTGATGCAGCAACAAGAAGGCATGATGCGGCCAGTTGGTTGCGAAGAACAGTTGGGGTAGTGTGTGCAAGAGACTTGCCGGATGAGCCCTCTGAAGAAGAATTCCAGCTTGGGCTCAGAAATGGCATTGTTCTTTGCAATGCATTAAATAAGGTCCAGCCAGACGCCATACCTAAGGTTGCAGAACACCTCTCAACTTCAGTGGTTTATGTTATTTGGCTAGCAACGGTGCACGATTATGCTTGAACCTAATTCTTTTTGCTACACCGTAACATTTTAGGTTGTTGGAGTCCTGTCCGATACTACTGTCCCTGCAGATGGTTCAGCTTTGTGTGCATATCAGTACTTCGAAAATCTGAGGAACTTCCTTGTTGTTGTAGAAGATTTAGGCCTTCCGACATTTGAGGTGTCTGATTTGGAGAAGGTACTTTTCACAATGATCTAAGAGTGTTCATTTGGTACTTCTGAAGTTGTTCACTGAGTATGTTTAATTCAGTATTACAATAGACACAAATGCAATGCTGCATGTGGAGAATTCACATTCTGTTTTACTTTCTGTGAGAAACATTAATGCATTTTATCTTCCAATTTTTCAATTTAGGGTGGAAAAAGCATTCGAGTGGTGGATTGTGTTCTTGCTCTGAAGTCATTTAGCGAAAGAAGTAAAACAGGAAGACATGATTCATGTAAATATGGTGGCACTTTGAAGCCTTTGACTCCCAGAAAGTATTTTATACTCAACAATTCTGACGCTTTTATGAATAAGAATATGAGAAACCACTCAGAGGCATTTCCGAATAGTTTCTCAGAGGAGCAAAATATATCTACTGATTTTTCTCTAGAACTCGATGATATGGTAAGTATTGTAATGTAGATTTGGCTCTTATTTTATCATTTTAGTTCTTATTATGCACTCAATCATGGCTTGCATTCTTTTGTAGACCACTTCAGACTCCCTTAGCAGGATTGTGCGCTCAACTCTCGTAGACAAGAAACCAGAAGAAATTCCATTTGTGAGCCTTCTTTTCTTGAATCAAAAATTGATAATTTTGCAGTGTGATTCATTGATATTGAAAATGAAACCTAAGACTTTGCTTATTTCCAGCTTGTTGAGTCACTTATAAGCAAAGTTATTCAGGAATATGAGCATCGCATTGCAAACCAAAACATGGTATGTTCTTTCCGTTATTGACATGAAAATGCCTTTTGTTATCAATTTACTATTGAAAATGCTCTTCTATTATAGTTGACAAATGAAGTGAAGACGGATGATGAGAAGCAAGATATCTTGAATCCGAGTGAAGGGAGCATCCTTGTAGTTGCAGCTCAACAGTTTCAACCATATGTAGAAACAAAATTGGACCTACAACAGAAACAGATCCAGGTATTTCTCATGGTCTTGTGTTATGTGATCTATACTAAGCTGTATGCCCATCAATGTTTTGTTGACAGTTTATGCTCCGATAGGACTTGAGAGGTGCCATTTCTTCTGTCAAGTCTGGCATGGAACAACTGAGATTACAGTACTCTGATGAGTTTTCTAAACTTGGTAATTCATAATTCATTTTATTACATTATCTAAATCTTTCCCACCAAGAGTAGTTGATTATACTGTATCTGGTTTCATATTGTTTTAGGGAAACAGCTGTACACTTTATCCAATGTGGCTTCTGGCTACCATAAAGTTCTCGAGGAAAACCGCAAGTTATACAACCAAATACAGGATCTTAAAGGTAGCATTTTATTCTTTAAATAAGAAGCCAAATGATACAATATATTATAAATTTGGTTGTCTTATGTATATCCAGGTAATATTAGAGTATATTGCCGAGTGAGGCCATTTTTACCTGGTCAAATAAGTTCATCAAGCACTGTTGCTGGAATGGAAGAAAGAACAATCACAATAATAACTCCCACCAAATATGGAAAAGATGGGACCAAATCTTTTACTTTCAACAAGTGCTTTGGCCCAACAGCTACTCAAGGTCAAAATTGCTCTTCGATGCATTTTGTCCATCAAAGCTTGACGAGACTTGATGATCGGACTTCATGGTTCTTTTTCATGCAGATGAGGTCTTTTCAGACATGCAACCATTGATCCGTTCAGTTCTTGATGGTTTCAACGTCTGTATATTTGCATATGGACAAACTGGATCAGGGAAGACCTATACAATGGTAAGAAACTATTAGGCTTATTCTGTTCATGATGAATTTGCGTCAATCCTTTTCAAAAGTTCTGATCATTTTCTGGATGTTGTGCAGAGTGGGCCGAAAGTACTAACGGAGGAAAGCCTCGGTGTAAACTATAGAGCACTTAATGACCTATTTAATCTTCAAGCACAGAGGAAAGGGACAATCAATTACGATATTTCTGTACAGATGATTGAGATCTACAACGAACAAGTGCGAGATCTTCTTCAGGATAGTGGGAGCAGAAGATATCCTTTTCCATCGGTTTATGTATTTCTCCTGGCCAATACAAATTCTAAGCAATAGCATTTACATTCCTCTGGTTCGCATGAAGGAAGTCAATAGAAAATTCTCTTTTCTCCTCCTTCCATCTTATTTTAGGCACATTTTGGATATCCCTAACACCGATCTTACATTAGAAATTAGAAACACTTCTCAGAAAGGGCTTGCAGTTCCAGATGCAAGCATAATTCCTGTAACATCTACAGCTGAGGTTGTTGAATTGATGAATCAAGGCCAGAAGAATCGTGCAGTGGGTTCAACAGCGATAAATGACCGAAGTAGCCGCTCCCATAGGTTTGCCATCTCCTTCACTAGAGAAAAGTTTCACCTAATTTACATCTGTACTTATGAAGTTCTGACTGAGGAATCCACATGTAGTTGCCTGACTGTTCATGTTCAAGGAAGAGATATGACGTCTGGGACAATTCTAAGAGCTTGCATGCATCTTGTGGATCTAGCTGGCAGTGAAAGAGTTGATAAATCTGAGGTTGTAGGAGATAGACTGAAGGAGGCACAGTACATAAACAAGTCGCTTTCAGCTCTGGGTGATGTGATTGCATCCCTATCCCAAAAGAACTCACATGTCCCTTACCGGAATAGCAAGCTTACCCAGCTTTTGCAAGATTCACTAGGTAGGGCACAGAAGCCTAGTTCCTGACTCGTAATTTGTTACTATTTGTAATGAAATCTATATCATGAAAACATTATTGCAATTTTCAGGAGGACAAGCAAAAACTTTGATGTTCGTACACATAAGCCCAGAACCAGATGCAGTTGGTGAGACAATAAGCACCTTGAAATTTGCTGAACGAGTGGCCTCTGTTGAGCTTGGTGCAGCAAAAGCAAATAGAGAAGGAAGTGAGGTTAGAGAGCTCAAAGAACAGGTGTCCACTTACTCCATGTAGACTACCTGTTAAAAGACTATTGATGCCGCTGCTGAGATTCATAAGGAAGTTTTTTTTTTTGTCATTTCAGATTGCTTGCCTCAAGGCTGCATTGGCTAAGAAGGAAGGAGAATCAGAAAACATTCAAAGCACACAGTCAAACCCAAGCGTATACAGAGTAAGAAAAGGCAATGCAACACCTGCATCACCTAAAAACAGGCAGCCGATGGAAGAAGTTGGAAACCTAGAGGTAACTCATTTTTGTTTTTCATTTATAAGTCTATGTGATCTACTTGTCATTCGAAACATCATTATTAGAGGGGGGAAAAGCTGCAATACTCTAAATGAAGTTAAATATATTCAGGCCATAATTTCAGGATATAGGATTACAGGAAATCCAGTTCAGAAAGTTATATATAGATGATATGTACAAAGATTGTTTAAACTTTTTAATATTCTTGACATGCAGAAACTATATCACATATTTGATCAATATTATTTTCTGCCTGTAGAGCATTTTAACTCCAGCGCAGAAGAGGTCAAAATTGCATCTGTCTGGCATTCTCACTGAGAACAACTCGTCTGACTCAGTTGAGAATTGCAATGAGTTAGGGATTTGGGCGAATAAGATTGCTGTTTGTGACAAACGCTTTGAGAATTCTAATTCCTTGCAAGCGGTGGAGCGTGACACAGCACAGCTTCCAACTTCTTTCTATCAAAAATACAGTCCTATGCGGCAAAGCTGTGGGACTGAATCAGTACAATCGGAGGGCTCACACAAATTCGGTCCTTCAGCTACTAGCTGTTCTGACCAAGTGGTGGTGTCAGCCATTGGACTAAAAGCTAGTCCTGCTGTCATTAGAGGCACCTCAACTATAAAGAAGCCTGAAGCTACACCAACGAGGTGAGAATTCAGTTGCCATGTTTTACTTAGAACTACCATATGCAGATGGCTAACTTTTTCCCGTGCTTTGTGACCCACTTAGGAATATAAATCCATCTTGTAAGTCGCCGTTATCACAGTCTTCACAGAGAAAGCTGCAAACACCAATCAGATATAGGAACCAGCTCAGTATGAGCAGCACGGGAGGAAGGAGGACTCCAAATGACAAATTTAACAAAGATAAGTAATCAATTAAAATGAAGGCTGATTTACTGTGACCATGCTCATCTGAGCCCAGATTCGATCAGCATGAAGCATAGAGTAGTGTGTTTTGAATCTTCTACAGCAATCAATCATGCAAATTGATTCATAATTCTATAGGTAAATTGTCTCATTACATTACACTTGAAGAGAGGACACCGAGAGAGATAGAAAGATGATAATCATAAAGGAAATTTCAAAACTGAGACTTGTGTACATGTTTCCCGTGTAGAAATTTCTGTTGCATCATACATTCATTGGCCATTACAGCATCATGTGAATAGTTTGATTGTAACAGACGTGCGAACTTTAGAGTCTTCTATGATGACATGTTTGTTGGCCTATGGCTTTATAATAATAAATTGTCAGCTGAAATTTCCCCTTTTTTATAAACGAGCTTCACAATAGATGACCAAACAAGCTGCATTATGTTTACTTTATTCTGAATTCATTCGGGGACCAAGAAGACATGAAATCTTCAGCACAGCAAATACTCTTACTAGCAAAAGTAAAGAACTAAATCATTTATATAGAGTACAGATATCTAGTTTATCAAACACTAGTTTGGTAGCTTTTTGTAGAGCATCTAGTTCAACAGCATCCTAAGAACAACATTCAGATTGATTTTCTTATCTCAAATTGGACAGTTGTTTCTTTTTACTACCTCTAGTCAAACTTCTTTGAAAGTTCATATTGTTGGTACAAGCCTTGGCCCTGATGGAGCACAATATGGTCCCCTCAAACTCCTGGTGCCCCTCCCAACAAATGCCAGCTTCAATGCTTGAGCATTTGAGGTATCTCCCAGATATGAACTGTGTTGAGCTGTTGAAATGGACATAATAACTGAAATTTGCAAAGTTAAAGTGAAGTTCAAAGAACAAGACTTTACCATAGTTCAGAATCTGCTGAACATCTGGTGTACAGGCTGGTGAAGATCGCCCATATTCTGATTGGCTGCTTTCTGCAGGGAGTCTACTAAAATCTGTTTATAAAACGCACCATACTATTGGCATGTTGCTGAAAATTATCCTGTCGTTTTGGTGCAAATGAGATAGCACCTTTTTCCACTTGGTCAAGCTCATCTATGGGCTTGTACCGATCACCAAACTTCGCTCCAACGAGTTTCTACATTGCATTGAAGCATCTTGGTCCTCTAATTCATGCAGATGAAGACCATCGCCAAATTTGCAAGTCGTGGCAAGGCCTATAATGGATTTCCATGCTGACTGCTGCATCTAGCTAAGACCCAGTTCAAGAAATTAAAAGAGGAACGTTTGTTTAACCAAGTCGTCACTACTCTCTGAACCATTGACATTGTTAAGATCGGAAGGAGCATCCTCATGGACTCGCCTCTGAATCTCTAATCTGTCTGAATCCAGACATTCCCTCCAAGCTGGTCCTGCTCCTGTCCTTAAATTTTGGAGTTGATTCCAGATGAGTTGTATAAACGCACGGCACAAAGCTTATATCAATCACAAAAAATTCAGGCCCATAAGAACAAAAACTATGCTCAGTTTTTGTTACTTTAATTTTTTCTTTCATGTACACGCCGCTTTGCACATTTTTGTGCTCTCTTAATGAATCCATGTTTTCAAAGAAAAAAAAATCTTTAACATTTTATATTTCACACCTCCACTTCCTTTCTTTTTGCGATCTTTATCTTCAATAAATGGACCGCATCCATCCAAAAGCCATACAATATCTAGATGTGATTCCTCTGAGTAGCACGCGGTGTCACCCACCGGTGAGCCAGTAGGGGGGCTAGCCCACATACAGACCCACTGTCAGTGGTGGATCGTTCCTCTGAACCGTTCCATTGTATCTGGCATCTCTTTTAAATAAATGATAATTGTATTTTTCTCCCTTTGACACTTGTATTTTGAGACATTTGGTTTGTAGTCATGCCTGGTAGACCTGGATAGTTCACGAGACACGGCTCACGTTTGATGTCCTGACACAATGTATGAGCTTCTTATACCTTCCCCGCTTCCTTCTGCTTCATCACATCGGTTCTTTTGATACATTTCCCTTCTTTCATCCTCCCCATCTCTTAGGCCCTTAGGTGGTCATAGTTCTCATAGTGCTGAATCATATGTTTGGGAATATGGTGCAAACATTGGCTCCTCTAATGTTTAATTCATGGCATCGTGGTGAATCTCAAAAGTTACTCCCTCCGTTCTTTAATTATTGTCATCATTTACTTTTAACATCAACTTTGATATTTCGTTTTATTAAAAAAATAAACTGAAATGTATAAAATTATAAAGTGTGATTAAAATACCTTTAATAATAAAGTAAATTATAACAAAATAAATGATATTCGTTAAACTTTTTTTAATAAGACGAATACTCAAAGTTGGAGTTAGAAATCAACAGGGACAATAATTAAAAAACGGAGGAATTATATGGCTAGGAAAAAAAACACTCCCTCTGATATTGTTTTGTTCAATCAAAGTCGGTACTGTAAAATCGGAGGGATTATAAAGTTGCCCAATAGACCTCACCTGACCCATTCGGTTTCCGTTGATATCCCCTTCAACCATTGATTACGGCGCTTAGCACTGTGCCAAAGTGACAAATCAATTAATTAGACTGGCACAAGTTGTGTATAAAATATAAATACACATACATGACACGATGAAGCTGCCAAAGCAAGCGGTGCAACTGCAACAGTGACAGAACTGAAGCTTTGCTCCTCTTCCTCCATGGCCAGGAAGACGATGGCCGCGTCGGCGGCTCAGGAACTCTTCACAACCCTCCTCTCTGCCGGCACTGCTTTTCTCCGGACGCCGCCCGACCGTCCTCCCACTGTCCACAGGTGCGTCCCTCCGACCTCGCGGCTCGCCGGCCCCGGCGCGCGGCGCACCACGCTGGTCGTCGACGTCGACGGCGCGCTGCTCCGTCGGTCAAGCTCCCTCTTCCCCTACTTCATGCTCGTCGCCCTCGAGGCCGGCGGGTTCCTCCGCGGCCTCGCGCTGCTGCTCCTCTACCCGTTCATCTCCTGCCTGTTCGGCGTCGGCGGCGGGGACTGGGCCGTGAGGGCCATGGCCGCGGTCGCCTTCTGCGGGCTGCGCGAGGGGACGTTCCGCGCCGGCCGCGCCGTACTGCCTCGCTGGCTCCTGGAGGACGCCACTGCCGAGGCGCTTCAGGTGGCGCGGCGGGCTGCCGACCCCGCGAGGATGGTGTGGGCCAGCGCGATGCCCAGGGTCATGGTGGAGCCGTTCTTGAGGGAGTACCTGCAGGTGCCGCCGGCCGCGGTCGTTGCGGCGAGGGAGACGAAGACGGTTTGGGGGTTTTACACTGCCGTCTTGGCTGAGAATGTTGCAGGTGGCAAGTTGATGTCGGAGTTGAGGAAGAAGAAGAAGGCGGCGGGTGGCTGCGACGACGACATCGACGTCGTTGGATTCTCTGGAGGCTCCATGGAGTTCGTTCGTCGACCTGTGGCGTCCATTTGCAAGGCATGCCAGTGATGTAACCGTGCATGGCATGCCAGTGATGTCCTTGACCGTTGCGATATAAGAACTAACGCGATATATTACTGCAGGAGATGTCCGGGGTGAGCGACGCGGAGCAGAGCAAGTGGCGGCGCCTGCCACGGCACGAGTACCCCAGGCCGCTCGTCTTCCACGACGGCCGGCTAGCGTTCCTGCCGACGCCGCTCGCCGTCACGGCGATGTTCATGTGGCTCCCCCTGGGCAGCGCCCTCGCGTTGTTCCGCCTCGCCGTGGCGCTCGCGCTGCCGTACCGGTACGCCACGGCGATCCACGCCGCGACCGGCAAGTCGTGGCGGCTTCGTTAATTAATTAGTTTAATATAGCATTTACAAAATTTTGCAGTTTTATTCGTTAAAAAATGGTTATACATATCACATATAATATTTGTTTATATACAGTGCTTAAGCGAGTAGATATATATATGGTAATTACACACTTTGATGATGTGATTCTTTATGTTTTTTTAATCGGAGATTGAGAATAGATTAAAATCAGTACTATAGTCAATGATTTTGAGTTTAACTAGGATGTTCGAATTTTTTTAAAAAATTTATAAAAGATAATTGATATTTTTTTATATAAAATAGTATATTTTATTTATAAATCTTTTTAAAAAAGCTTTGTAGTTTTGCACCGGACCCTAAAAATCTCAGGAACGGCCGAGCGTGGTGGTCTGCCCCGAGGGCACACCTGCCGCGAGCCGTTCCTGCTTCGGTTCAGCCCGCTGTTCGCCGAGCTCGGCGGAGACAGCGGGGTGGTGCCCGTCGCGCTCGGCGTGGAGACGAGCACGTTCTACGGCACGACGGCCGGCGGGTGGAAAGGCGTGGACCCGTTCTACTTCCTGTCCAACCCCAGGATGTGCTACACGGTGCAGTTCCTCGACAGGGTCGACACGTCGCCGGTGAGGGAGGGGAAGGTGGCGAGCACCGACGTGGCCAACCGCGTGCAGCGCATGCTGGCGGCGGCGCTGGGGTACGCGTGCACCATGCTCACACGGAAGGACAAATACCTCTTGCTCGCCGGCAACAATGGCAAAAAATGAGTTATGATATGCCCAGATCCTATATTTACCGCATATCGTATACTCGTATATAGTACTATAGCATGCTGTATACTTGTACATGTTGACCAATACAAGTACACTGTTGTTGTTCTTTAAGTATAATACTCCATCTATTCTAACATTATTGACCAATACATGTTGCACTGTTGTTCTTTAAGTATAATATCTACTCAAAAAAGCAAATTCTACGGTAGACCCAAATGAACGTGAGCCGTTCATTTACACGGATCTCAATAAAACAAAACAATGGTTCTTTTATTTTTAGAAGGTAAAAGAACTAAAATAATTAATAATTATTATAATATTTAAATTAGAAGAGAATCAATAAATTATAAAAAGTTGCATGTGTTGTATATTAAGTAAGTAACTATTTTAGAAATAAACGCCATTATCGAGAAGAAAATTGCTCTATGGAAGGAAATTTCGTCGGAGACATTGCATAGACTTTTTTTTCGTTTTAAAATTCGACGGTTCAGATTGATTCGAAGTTTCACCTCTGGTAGGTGAAAGAAGGGAATATGGTTTATCTTAGCGGAACTCTTCTAAAATTATTGTCGCCTGTAAGTATAATATTAATAGTCAATAATAGTTTTAGAATGGAAGAGTACGGTGGGAGTAAACTCATCGCAAAAAAAATGGTGGGAGCAAAATCAGTTTAGTTTACTCCCACCTTGGGATATTGTTTCTTATTACCAGTTTTGGTTTTGGTCAGTGATCTAGTCTGAAGGCAGTTTCTTAGGTCCGGCTACACACGTCTTCGTCAAGTGTTTCTGAGTTCTGACAATCTACTCCCTCTGTAAAATAAGTAACATTTTTTACTTTAAAAAAATATTTGATTATCCATGTTATTCAAAAAATTGTGAAAATATATAAACAAACAAGTCAAGTTTAAAGTATTTTTAATAATGAATCATTTAACAATAAAATAAATACTAATTTGAAAATCTAAAAGAACGCTTATTTTGACACAGAGAGAGTACAAGTTTGCCGCATCTTTGAAATGAGGAAAATAGGAGAGCAGTGGGGCAACATGAAAATGAACCTGAGGCATTCTTTTCTTGGCAGGAACATTCTTTTTGAAACTTAGGGCCCGTTTGGATATTTGAAATTGAATTCATTTTGAGAATTACAATTTAGACATAAATTAATTAAGCTAATATAGTTGTATACAGAGAAGTGAGTTAAAGAATGTGTTATAAGTTGGAGAATAGAATTTTAGCATAATAATCTATAGAATCTATTTTCATCTCTCACTCTATGAATTTGAAATAAGCTTATTTGTGAGCTTAGAAACGCTGTGTAATGCTAAATTCCAAGCTAAATGGCCTCAGAATTCCTATAAAATGTAGGGATACAAACAGTCTCTTAATTAAATGTTTGAAATTTAGTTGGCATGGGCACTAATAAATGGATTTGTTTATATTCTTTTCTCCCACTGTTCGACACTCAGGGATTTATTAGCAAGTGCTGCTGATCAACATTTCTGTAGCTCATAAAGATGCACGCTATTGGAACCAATCATGGACGCATGGCAACTGGATTTTTTTTTTGGCAAGAAAGAACGGGCAAAGAAGAATGCTTTTTTTTAGCAAAAAAAGAAGTACATTAAATTATCGGTGAGTACATTTTTTCAATTACAAGCAGTATGGATCGCAAAGAAATTACATCTAAGTACACTTCAACACTGCTCTTCGTCTTCATGGTACTCACGCATCAAGTAGCTTCGAATCTCAATTCTAAATCTATATAAACATTCATATGCATACTCTCACAAGCAAACACTTAACAAACAGACTGAGAACACATACCAAAAAGTGGCGACCAATATTTTTATAGATGAAATTGAGCATAGTCTTCTTCTTTCTTTCGTCTTTCTAGCCGAAAAATCTAGACCAGGTCAAAGCATCTCTAAGCAACGACACAGCACAAAAACTTCAAGCGAACACGTTAACCACACTCAATCACAGGGACAGCGAACCGGCGCTGTGATTAGCCTTGATGCCAGGCATGGCGGCCATGTAAACCGTTGCTGTCACGGAAGAGGATTCCGAGCATGCACTGCCCTGTTTACAGCATGGCCCAACGACGCGAGGGCTCTGACGGGGACTGAACTGAAAGATGGGGGGACTTGAAAGGGGCGGGCGTGGTGGACAAACATGCACTTGCAGTGGTCGCATGAATTCAGAGTTGTAGTATCACAAAGTTAAGCTACGCATAGTGATAGACTGCATGCAATCCGAAGCGAGCAAGGAAGGTGATAAGATCGTTTCTGCCTGCAAAGAAACAAGCGGTGAACAGAACAGGCAGAAAGATCCAATTGTTTTTGTTGCTGTACCCCGAGGAACTATCCGCGGCAGCAGTGACCAACCGTGAACCACGGCGAAAGCCGCCCAGCGGTCGGCGAGCTCAGCGGGATCATCAGCTCGGCTGTTTGACTGTTTCCCGGGAACTGGAGATTTCTGAGAAGAATCGAACCTGTCTATCCGAATTGTAGTACTACTGACTATCCAGGACGGCTAGGTAGGTTGGGATCTCTGCAGAGTGCAGTCTGCACGCAACCCTGCTTCGTGGAAGAATCCATGGCTGCAGAAACAATAACAAGGCAGAGGACGGTGAGCTCAGCTCAGTGAGCAAACTCGTCCCTGAAACTTTGCTGCACGATTCGACGTCATGTCCTCAACTTTTCTGCACGGTTTCAGCTTGTTAGAGATGTGTATAGCTGTTCATAACACAGCTCAGCCAGCTTATAGTGCGGCAGGGATATTGGGTAGGGCACACAGTTGTAAAGTGCACGGCTGGTTTTATTCGCACTCGTATCTGTCTCAAGAGAGTTCAGATCCCCTGGGTTAAGAAATGAATTCAGGGGTTGTAGCAACCAAAACAGTAGAATGTAAGGGAAGCTACAGTGTTGCTAATTGATACGGTAGCAAAATCGCTGTTCAGTCAGAATTTACAGTTACCTTTTGGACTGTATGAGTACTATATCGATTGACCTGATTTATCGATTTTTAATCGGATGGTTGAAAATAAAGAAATTCAGAACACTATAGCTCTTATGAATTTACCGCTCCACTTCAGGTGGCCCCGTTCCGTCTGAAGTCATCTACGGATGATTCTGGCCTTAGAAATGGCAAAAATAAAACACTTCAGTTTCCCAAAGGTCATTCGAATGTTGATTTCTCTTTTCCAGAAGTTCACTCGCTCGTTCTAAAATTATTGTAACTGCCTCGTTCAAATTTGAATTCATCAACGACGGCAATTTCATAACAGAGGGAATTCGGTTGAATAATACATAAGTTTAAGCCCACAGCTAGTTATACTTCTTCAACTATTCTATTAAAATTGGTTACACAAGCATGATTCAGAAAGCCTTTACAGTATTAAAAAAAAAGCACAGTGCATAGACTCAGTTTTTTTTATTTCTAAACGGACCATAATTAAGATCCAACCCTTTTAAACTACGGCCCAATCTCGGAGAATTTCAGGTAGATCAAAAAGGGGAAATGATAAACCTTAGAAAAGCCCAGAAAGAATCCAGCGAGTATCCCCTTTTGGAGAAAGCAGTTGAGAGCGACGTCTGACGTGTGGGCCGCACTACACGCCCGGATAAAATAATAAAATAGAACCTCCCATCTCCCTTCTCCCGTTCCTCCCACACCCGACTGCCTCCGCTATTTTTCCCTTTTTTTTTTTTTGCTTTTCCCTCTCCAAGTAAAGAGGGAATCCACCGAGGCTTCGGCTTCCATTCCCTTTCCTTTTCCGGAAAGCGAGAGAAGCCCTCGTCGCCGCCTCGCCGGTCGGCCATGGTGAAGAAGACGCGCGCGTCCTCGGCGTCCCCCAGCGTCGGCGCGGGCCGGGGGAGGGGGCGAGGGAGGGGCGGGAAGCGCGCCGCATCGGCGTCTCCGCTGGCGTCACGGGCCGCGGCCGACACCGCCTCCTCCTCCGCCTCGGCGGCCAAGCGCAGAAAGGTACTAGTGAGTTGTTCATTCTCCCACCGTGGAGGCAGGATTCGGATGCCTCTCGGGGCTGAACCTTGTTGGATTCGCAGGCGGACGCGGAGGTCGTCCAGGCGCAGGTGGCGGGGGAGGGGCGGCCGTGGGCGAAGCTGCTGTCGCAGTGCTCGCAGGTTTGTTCGAATGTTCGGTGTTTGGCTTTCCGCTTCGCCGTTTCTGTCCACATCCTCTTGGGCGCGGGTGGCTCGATGCATGATTCGGTGTTGCGGTCGTGGGGGACTTCTTGACGGTTCTTTTCTGGGTTCTTGACGGTTCTTCTCTGGGCTCTTGACGGTTCTTTGGGCACGAACAATCCGCTTCTTGACGATTCATGTCGTTTTCGGCGGTTTGCTTCTCTACAATTTCACGGTCTCCTTGCGACACTCGCCGTGACATTTGCGTTACTTCTTCAATATGTTCGTTGCATTCTGTGCGGTGTCAACATGTTCTCTACAATAACACAGTAGCGTTCTGTGCAGTGTCGAACTGTCGACATGTTTTTGGCATCTGTTATGGGGAGTGTGGGAAGTCGGCTTAGTTACTGGTTTCTTTTGTATAAGCGAGTACATGCAGTTGAGCTTGCAAGCGTTTATTTATTGATAACTTGCTCGTGTGCCTCGCTTAAGGACTTTTTTTCAGTTGCCTGTTCGGTTGATGTAATTACTACCTCCTAATAATGAAATTATGAAAAAAGATATCGTTTATTTGTAGTAAATCAACCATAAATAGTCAAGCGTCGCTGAAGTTATGGTACAATTTTCTTGATGTGAATGCAATCTAATGTTTGTCTGTGTAAATGATGTGAACATAACATCTTCACTGCTTCTTTTTCTGTTCCCGATTTCAACGAACCCATATGTATGTTATCTTTCTTCTTGTTAATAAGCTGGTTCAAAATTGTTTTCCATATTGGTGACACCGGTATTTGTTCTCTATTGCTGTGTGGTCGCAATGTCCAAACTGAGTATAAACCATCTATGTTTGCAGATTCCTCATTTTCCCATCCTTGGCAATCAAATTTCTGTTGGCAGAGGAGAACAGTGTGACATCTGTTTGAATGGCCAAGCTGTCAGCAGATTTTTATGCATATTGCGTCATCTCGAGGTATTTTATGCATCTTTATCGTTGAAATAGTTATGCTGTTATGTTTCTTGGCTCTTTATATCAACATTGTTTGTTTCTCATCCCAGCAAGGAGGCCCATGTGAGTTACAAGTCATAGGTGAAAAAGGTCGAGTCCATGTAAATGGTAGAAGGGTTAGAAAAGGCACCAAAGTTCCCCTCGTTGGAGGGGATGAAGTTGTTTTCGGCGAATTTAACAAGCATGCTTATGTATCCTTTTTAAAAGCTCACCCTTTTTTAGTATATTAACAGATCATATTCATACAGTGAGATATGTGCGTTTCATTTATCTGTCCTTCACCGATAGATTTTATATTCTAGTAGGTAATTCCATAATTGGCTAGTGAGGAAATGTCTTGCGAGTGATCCTTAACTCTCTCAGATTTTTCTGCATCCTCTTAGTGACAAAGTTGCTAAAGCAGTGCCGATTTCTACTCTTGCCCTTTTAGAAACTCCTATTTCTAATGTGAAGAGTATTCATTTAGAAAACAAAACAGTCGACAGGTCATCTGTTGCTGGGGCCATGATATTGGCATCTGTTCCTAACGATTTGGGGGACCAAATAGTAGTCCCTTCTCCATCAGCTGGAGAGAATAACCAGAGAGTAGTAGAATCTGGTATGTCTACTAGTTACTACCAATAAGATCAGATCAGTTTCCATACTGTAGAGCAGCTTTATCAGAGATTGACTTGACTTGTGGATCTTGAAAGCTCTTGAAAATCAGAGCGATTGTGTGGGAACTCTTAATCCACTGGTCACTTTATCCCCGAGTGGACATCAAACCTTTAGAGATGTACTGAAGGAAGGCTTTCTTAGCCCAAAGGATATTGAAGTAACCCTTGATAATTTCCCATATTATCTCAGGTATGGATTAGTGTTTCATGAATTTGCTTTAACAGCTTTCTAGTATCTACGAGTCTTTTTTGTTTTCATGTTATATTTCTGAATAATTTCTTAGTAGTTTGCTAGTCAATTCTTGATCTTTCTCCAAATATTAAATTAATAGTTTCTCATACTCATGATTCTGAATTGATTCAGCCTGTGTTGTGTTTCCTTGAGGACACTGTTTTTATTAGTCCTTGCTTATTTCTTACAGTGCTCTGTATTTCTTGTATCTTGGATGCCAAATTTGTATAGCAGGTGTCATTTCTTCTCTCACCTTTTTTTTTTATAAATCTGGGCACATTTCTTGCAGTGAGAGCACAAAGAATGTACTCTTGTCATCTGCATTCATACACATGGAAAATAAGGAGTTCGTGAACCACTTTTCAGAAATTTCATCTTTAAACCAGAGAATTCTATTGACTGGCCCGGCAGGTATAATTCCATAATTTGTTAGTGTATTATTTCTATTGCAATGAACTAAAGACCTGCAGTTGTGTGTAACTGTAATGTCTGCATGGTGATTTCCTTGGTGTCTGACTATTTTGCACCAACGTGTTTTCTAGGGTCTGAAATTTATCAGGAAACATTGATAAAGGCCCTTGCAAAGCAGTTTGATGCTAGACTTCTCATGGTCGATTCTCTTCTATTATGTGATGTAAGTTCTGCATCAGTTTACCTAATGATATAGAGTCAGAATATTTATTATACATTCATATTTCTCAATATAGCAGCAGAAATAATGAAAATATTTACTAAGTACTGAAAGATAATCTGTACAGATGTCTCCCAAGGTTCAAGAATCTACAAAGAATGGGAGGGGGAATGATTCTCCGTCTTCTAGTTTTGGAGATAATATTGTTGGTTCATCCTTACTACGTCCTGTACCGTCACCAAAACAGCATTCAACAAAAGAAAAATCAAACAAAAACAATTTCAGAGAAGGTTTAGGAGCACCTTTTATTTTGTTATGTTCAAATTTTACTTGGACTTTATTTTCTTACATCTTATTCCTTGTGCAGGGGATAGAGTGCAATATATTGGTTTGGGCCGCTCAAGGTTGATACAGATCCATTTTTCTTGGAGCTATATGCATTCCTATTTTATTTTAACTTTAATTAATGGATCTTGGGTGTCTAGAGATTTTTTTTTATATGATTTGTTGTCATTATATGTTGCTTTTGGTTAGGAGGGGAGCCATAGCGCAGCAGTAAAACTGTAACCTTATAACCATGAGGTCACAGGTTTGAGTTCTAGAAACTGCCTCTTGCAGAAATGCAGGGAAAGGCTGTGTACAGAAGATCCAAAGTGGTCGGATCCTTCCCGGAACCTGCACATGGGGGAGCTACGTGCACCGGGCTTTCCTTATATGTTGCTTTTGGGTAATTTATATCATCTCAAAACTAAATGTTGACCCTCTTGTGTTCTTGAGCTTTTGTCATGCGTGAAATCAGAGGATATCGAACCTTTTTCTTATCGATTAAAGGAAACATAGAAGAGCGATAAAATCTGACTTCATAAATGGTGCTTCTGCTGGTTGAATACCCTTCTGAGAGACTGAGAGTTTATGGTCAGTGTTTAAGAAGCAGAGAAACTAAGCAAGCGGTTGGGCACCGCCTAAGCGCCTAGGCATTCCCAAGTGACATCTTGGCGTTTGTACTTTTGGATAATAAATATAAAAAGATAGAGAAAAGTAAGGAAAACACTGTGTGTGATTACATAATTATTAACAAAAATAGAGGAAAACGCTTAATTAGCATCTTAGTTGAAAACAAAGCGGTGGCGCTCCGCCTAGCGCCCAGGGTTTTTGAAACCGTTTCTGCTGTGAAAATCAGCTGGCACCGGTTTGGCCGGTTTTTTGCGAAAACCAGAAAACTGCTACAGTAAACTGGAAAATCCGGACAAATTTGAAAATCAACATTTTGAGAGAAAACTGCTCAGTTTTTCCGGTTTACCGACCGGTTTTTCCGGTTTACTATTTTTGAATTTGAAACCAAATCGGTTTGAGCAGTTGTTCACCGGTTTTACCGGTTTACCGCTTGGTTTGACTGGTTTACCGACCGATTTGACCGGTTTTCGGATTTTCAATTTTTTTTTTGAATTTATTAAACCGAACACCGGTCAACCGGTTTCACCGAAACCGCGAAAACCAGCCGGTTTTCACCGGTTTTGTCAACCCTGCTAGCGCCTAGGTGGTGCTTAAGCGATCTAGGCGGTGGCTTTTTTAAACAGAGTTTATGATTGATATATTGTATACTTAGATCAGTAACATTGATTGATCTAGCTTTTATTGTCATGTTATTGTGTTTCTGTTCCTGATATACTTTTCTTTTTCATTCTGATAAAAATTGTTTGATTTATTATAGGGTCCCATCTTGTGGTTCTCGAGGCAAAGTTGTGATTGTGTTCGAGAAAAATATGTTGTCCAAAATTGGAGTTAGATTTAATTATCAGATCCCTAATGGTAATGATCTTGGAGGTTTATGTGAGGAAAAGCATGGCTTCTTTTGTCATGGTTAGCCTGAACTTCCTAAGAGATGGTGATTTTATTAACTGTTGATTCTCTTTGTAATCTTCATAATCTGTCATTTCTGCAGCTGGTGACCTTCAACTAGACTCATCTGTTTGTGAAGTCAATAGCCTATATTTAGGCACGCTAATAGAGGTAATGGGTGTCAGGTGATCATTGCTGATATATGTATTCTTAATGCCTACAATAATATGTTTTTCTGCCTTCATCATGTTTCAGTTCATTTCAGAAGAGGTAAAAAGCAGCAATTTGATCGTGCTACTCAAAGATGTGGCAAAATCATTCACTGAGTACACAGAATCGCATGCACCACTGAGAAGCGCGCTTCCACCTGGTGTTCTAATAATTGGGTCTCACACTGAGGCAGAGAGCTGCAAGGATCAGGTACACTTGTACACCTTATACGAAAGGTGTTATGGAACACAATTTGTTAAGGCCTAATGTGTAATACAGCATGTTTGAGGTAGAGCTGGAGAAAATGGTTGGTCCCATGCTTTACCTCTTTCAGTTCAAATTATGTTAATAGCGTTCTCTTGATTGTTATGTAGACGCGTCCTAGAAGATCTCTCTTTCCAAAGCATTCTAGTGGCTATGAGACACTACTTGACATTTTAGTGGTAAAATATTATTATTTTCTGCATTACCTTTTATGGGTCTATAGAGGTTCATGAAGTACTGAGGTTTTTTGGGTTTGTTGTAATTTAATGGTTCAATAGTAATATTAATATCGCCCTGGTGTTTGATCCATATTTGTAACAATGCTAAATGCAGGATACCAATGAGAGTAATTCACATGATAGAAACAAATGTGCTACAAAGTCAACAGAACACCTAACTAAGACTTTCCCTAACAAAATTTCCATTGAACTTCCACAGGTAGTGTCATCCCTAAGTGTGTTTATTACCAATTGAGCTCAGGCTTATCTATACTACCTAATGTAACAATATATTTTTTCGTTGGGCAGAATGAAACACAACTATCAGATTTGAAGAAACAACTAGAACGTGACACCCAGACTCTTAAAGCTAAAGCCAATGTTCTTAGCATTCGTAAGGTACATTACAATTGAGGGTTTTCTTTTTAAGATTTTGATGTTGCCATTTTCTTGGGAAGTTAAATATATTCTGTGGCTTTTTTTACTACTATGTGTGTTGTGTGACCATCATATAGAAGTAGTTCTGAAATAAAACTTTATGGTAGTGGTACTGTATTTGATGGATAAAGTCCACTTTAATCCTTCCGAGTTTGGCCCTAGTCCAGAACCCCCTGAACAAAAATTTGGTTTATTCAAACCCCATATGTGCCAAACCTTACCTTTTCTCTCCAATCCAATGCGGTTTAGGAGAGTGAAGTTAGGTCAAAACAATTTTACTGACTCGACCGGACATGCATTTCCAAGGTGGTGCTAGCCATTGTCGTCAATCTCCATCCAAGAGTTTGCCCTAATCGCTCTGCTTCTCCCTTCATTATGGCATAGTCATCCTCGTCAATGTGCACCCAAGAGTTCACCCTAGTTACTTCTTGAATGGGCCAATGTTATGTATGAATAATCCTGTGTCAAGCTATGTCATCAAAACCACTTTGGACTGGAGACAAGGTGAAAAGTGAACCAATTTGACAAATACTGGGGATAAAGTAAACCAAAATTTAGTTTAGGGGGTTATCTGGAGTTAGGCTAAACTTGGAGTTGGAGGGAGTAAAGTGGACTTTATTTGATCAACATACTTCTTTATCAATTTCATATGCTCTTGAATTTATTTCTGTGCAAGCAGTGTTCTGTAATATTTTCATTGAAATGACCTCAAACTTCAAGGCAATAAATGAAAGAATGTTAGCCTCTGATAGTTTTTATGGACATGTCTTCTTCTATCATTTACATTCCTAATAAGAATTTCAGAATTCATGACACTGAACTTCAGAGTACATTGCTAATATGACACTGACATTGGCTTGTCGTTGTAGTTTCTGACCAGCAGAGGAATTAAATGCGACGATCTTGACGAGTTATCCATCAGTGATCAATTACTGACTAGCCAATGTAAATTGTCCTTCCATTTCAATGCTCATAGTCAATTCTATCATTTTTAGCTTTTAATAATATGATCACTCACATTTTGTTTCAGATGTGGATAGTATTGTTGGATATGCTGTTAGTTATCACCTTCAGCAAAATAAATCAAATATGCCTGAGGATGCCAAATTGGTACTTTCGGTCGAATGGTAAAACAATGTTGCTAATCTTTTATCCCACTTTGATTCAAATTCAGTGATCCCTTCTGCAGAATACTGAGTTAGCGTTTTGAATACAGCCTCAAGCATGCGATCAGTGTAGTACAGAATACACAGAGTGGAAACAAGAGTTTAAAGAGCGTGCTAAAGGTGACCTCTCCTTTCCCTCTCTAATTGATTAAATACCCTGATACTCCCTCCGTCCAGGAATGTTATCATTTCTGGGTTTTTTTCAAAGTCAAACAGTTTCAACTTTGGCCTTTTTATGATGTTTGATAAAGTACAAATGGTATTCTTAGATTCATCATAAAACTAATTACCATAATATGTAATTCTTGGTCTTTCAAGGAATGAATCTGTTGAGATACTATTAGTAAAAATTGAAACTCTTTTACTGACAAACCCAGAAATGCTAATATTTCCGGAGGGAGGAGGGAGTACTTCAGAAGTACATTGCTGATATATCACTGACATTTATTACTTTTGGCAGGATGTGGCCACAGAGAATGAATTCGAGAAAACCCTTCTGTCAAATGTTATCCCACCTAAAGACATTGGAGTTACCTTTGAGGACATTGCTGCCCTGGACAATGTAATAGACGTACTGAAAGAATTGGTGATGGTCCCTCTACAAAGACCTGAATTGTTTAGTAAAAGTCAGCTAAGAAAGGTGTGTACCGTATGTTCATCTAATTTTAAATGGGCACTGATATATTTGAAGTACTAACCAAAAAAGATGTCATTCCTTTTTGCAATGTCAGCTCCTAGCTATCAGTCAACTTTGAAGAATTACTGACTTGTTTTTTTTCTCTCTGTCAGCCTTTGAAGGGAATATTGCTTTTTGGACCTCCTGGAACAGGTAAAACTATGCTCGCAAAAGCAGTAGCAGCTGAAGCAGGAGCAAACTTTATTGATGTATCCATATCAGCCATTACATCGAAGGTACTCTTCAACCAAAATAACTGCCAAATTTCCCGCCTTGTTAAAGTCTGATGCCATTTTATTCTGTTTTAGTGGACTGGAGAAGCAGAGAAATATGTGAAGGCCATTTTCACTCTGGCAAGTAAATTGTCTCCTGCTGTAATATTCATTGACGAGGTTTGTGAACAAATGGTTTCTTTCTTGTGTTATTCTTTTTGAATGTTTCTGCAACTGCCATTACATTTATTACCTCTTTTACAGGTTGATAGTTTGCTAGGAAGGAGAGAGAGTTCAGGTGAACATGAAATCACGCGTAAAATGAAAAATGAATTTATGATAAATTGGGATGGTTTGCGTACTAAAGAACAAGAACGGGTATTGGTTCTTGGAGCCACAAATAGACCATTTGACATTGATGAAGCTGTTATTCGAAGGTTTCCTCGCAGGTAGGTTGTAGGTCCCTCACGCACGCACGCACCCACGCACGCACACACATGCAACACAGCTCGATAACTCTTGTCACTACTTTGTATTGACAGATTGATGGTGGGCCTTCCTGATGCATCAAATAGAGAAAAGATTTTGAGAGTAATATTATCCAAAGAAGTGTTGGCAACAGATGTGGACCTTGAGCTGCTTGCCAATATGACTGACGGATATTCAGGGAGCGATTTGAAAGTATGTTGATTGTGCCGTCCTTGTGCTTTTCAGCAGTGAGAAGGAAAGCTGCTTATTATCTTGTTTCTCCTCCCTGTAGAATCTCTGTGTGACTGCAGCATTGCGCCCAGTTCATGAGCTCCTTCAGAAAGAAAATCAGGTGTGCGCAACATTTATATTCTTATATTTAAGCCTATGTAATTCCTCCCTGGCGTGCTAATTGGTGTTAATGTCCCACCTTTATATGCAGGAGAAGAGTTTGGCGAGAGCTGAAGGTAGGCCTGATCCTCCACCGTATGGAAGTGAGGCAATTCGTGATCTTAAAATGGACGACTTTAAATTTGCACATAAGCAGGTTAGGGAATGGTGCATTTATTTATCTAATAATTTAACACTACGAACTGAGAATACTTTTTCCCTGGTTGCCTGTTGACCACATGATAACAAGTTAAATAATTTGCTGCAGGTCTGTGCTAGCGTTTCATCTGACTCAACAAACATGAAGGAACTTCTCGAGTGGAACAACCAGTACGGTGAAGGTGGGTCGCGAAAGAAGGAGAACCTATCCTACTTCATGTAGTTGAAATAAAAACGCCGCTTTCTGTACAGTTGCAATATAGTGCTAGTCCCTAGATAGTTGGCATGCACAAATGAGTCGGAATTTTCTCTGCCCCAGCCGTCAGGAGCAGCTGCCTCCGACACTCCCCTGTAATTAGATTGCCTAACCAAGTCTCTGAGAGCCAAGATTGACACAATTTAGTTGTTCTCACCTGAATTCTCCGTAGTCATTGGCCTATACATCCTATTCTTTTTTGTTTTCCTTTTCTCGTCGCTATTCTGCAAATTGGCAGAAGCGTACATGTAAAGAACAATGATAAAGGAATTAAAAGATCACAGTGAGTTGTAATAATCTCTTTCATATTTATGCAGTGGCCATATCGAGTATGGCCAAAGTTGTGCATGTTAAGCTGCATAAGACTTGTGCTCTTGTACTGTGTACTTGGAAACCGATCTGGGGGTTTTTGTTACTTGAACAGGTGGCCAAGTTCAATTTTAGATGAACAGAAACAACTGAAAAAAACATGTTGTGGTGAAATGCTACAGATTCGAGAGGTGAACTAAACTAATGAATG
This sequence comes from Zoysia japonica, assembly GCA_001602275.1. Taxonomy (NCBI): domain Eukaryota; kingdom Viridiplantae; phylum Streptophyta; class Magnoliopsida; order Poales; family Poaceae; genus Zoysia; species Zoysia japonica. Next base: position 1,368,822 of record BCLF01000038.1, read on the forward strand.
ATGGTAGTGTCTCGCGTAGTTGATTGATCCTGCCGATATCTTTTATCCATCTGTTGACGAGTCGGAACAGTAATTTCAGACAAATACGACATAGTCTTACTCCATCTGCCCGAAAATATAAATATAAGTACATTTAAGTTTAATTCAATTCATTTTTTAACTTTAATCATTAATAATGAAATATTATGATGTACTCTCTTCATCTTATCTCGCCGTCTCATTTTATAAGTCGTTTTGATTTCGGTCCGAAAATATAAGTACATTTAGGCTTAATTCAATTATTTTTTTAACTTTAATCATTAATAATGAAATATTATGATGTACTCTCTTCGTCTCACCTCGCCGTCTCATTTTATAAGTCGTTTTGATTTCGGGTCCGAAAATATAAGTACATTTAGACTTAATTCAATTTATTTTTTAACTTTAATCATTAATAATGAAATATTATGATGTACTCTCTTCCTCTCACCTCCCCGTCTCATTTTATAAGTAGTTTTGATTTTAGGCACGGAAATTAAGAAAAAAATGAAAAAAAAGATGTTCTAAAAACGAGAGGAGAGATAGAGTGGAGATGTATTAGAAAGAGAAAAAAATTTAAAAATGAGAATGACTTATAATTTGAAATAGAAGGAGTATTATATATGAACTGCCTTACTAAATTCATCGTGAAACAAATTATTACAATATGTAACTCTTTTCATTTAAAATTAGTTATTTTTAAATATTATTAATTAAAGATATAATACTTGTGCTTTAACTAAATATAAAAATATTAATATTTTTAGAATGTAGTACACCTTGCATCACTACACCACGCAACACACACGTCTCCAAGGTTTTTTAGAATGAAATTCGTCTCATAAAAAAAATCATTTTTTGACTTTTAAAAACAACGTTTGACTAATCGTCTTATTCAAAATAAACAAGTCTATGCTTATATAGTATTTCTAATGATAAAAAATTAACAATAAAATAAATTATATTTTCACAAAATTTTTAATAAGACGAGTGATCAAATTTGAAGTTTAAAAATTAAAAAATATTTTTTTATGAAACAGAGAGAGTAGCTAATATTTTAGCTAAACAAGCTTCAGGTGATACTACAATGCTGTGAAATCCTTTTATTGAAAAAAACAAAAGAAGCGAACCACCGGCTTGCCTTCAAGTACACATATCTCCTGCCGACCCCACCTGCCGAGTCGGACTTCGGAGTTCGGACCACCGCTCTCCGGAGTCCAGAGACAATGACCAGTGGACCCGCAGCCGCCACCGACGCGACGCGCTCGCGCTCACCGATATCCGAGTCCACCACCCAACTTTCTATCCTCAGACACGTGGGACCCGCCACATTGACGTCACCTCTCACTTTTTGATCGGGTCCACTCGACAGAGACCCCACCGTCAGCGACGACATGATATCCTCCACGCCCGTCCGGGCCCCGCCCGCCAGACAGACCCCACCCCACCACCGAGACAGTCGCCGCGTGAGACCGGACCGCCCCCCTCGTCTCTCTCGCCCCACCCCGTCCACTCCTCTCTCTCTCCCCACCCTGCCCTCCGTCGCCGGTGAGCTCTCCGGCGGCGCTCCGTCTCCGGCAACCACACCGCGTCTGCGACCGGTTCCTCGGCATTCCTCCGATCGTCACCTCGCGCCTCGCGCCCCTGTCAGGAATCCTCCTGTCTGTCTGCGCAGATCCACCTCGCCACTCGTCGTCCGAGCACGCAGGCCAGCGTTTTTGCACGATCGGCTGGAGGCGGAGGCGACGCGAGTGTGAGGGCGGGACAGGGATCCGGCGATCCGCGCGGCGCGCGCGGGCCATGGACGACTTCCAGGGCCTGCTGGCCCGCGACTTCGGCCTCCGCCCGCAGGGGAAGGCCGCGCCCATGGCGGCCGCCCGCGCCACGCCGTCCTCCGGATCCGCATACCCTAACACCAGATCCGCCCCGGGGTCCGGCGCCGCGCCCTCGTACGACGATCTGTTCGGGTCCGCCGCCCCGTCCAAATTCGGTCCATCGCCGTCGGCCGGCGTCGACTCTATCTTCGACTCGCTCAAGGAGCCCTCGGCGCCGCCCAGGTCGAAGCACTCGTCCATGCCGGTGTTCGGCAAGCCGGTCTACGACGAGGATATCTTCGACGGGGTGCCCGGGGTGAAGAGCTCGTCGGCGCGGTATGATGAAGTGTTTGGGGGGAGCTCCGCTCCGCCCCTGGCGTATGATGATCTGCTTGCGGGGCTTGGGAAGAAACCGGAGGCTGGGAAAGAGAGTGTGTTGGAGGAGAAGAGGAAGAAGAGGGAGCCAGCTTCTACGTCAGCCGGGTTCGACGATTTGATCCCGGGCTTTGGCAGGAGTAGCCGTTCGCGGCAAAGGTTAGTACTTTTGTTGCAATTCAATGTGCATGGCATTGTTTTGCGCTACATTGTCGGTACGCGTCGTCTAGGTGTGCAAGGTAGCTGTAATTTTGGTAGTTTGACTGACTGAACTGGTAGCTTTATGGGTACTTGGTAACGGCTGGATCCTGTGAATGCTTATTGGGTTGGACAGATTTAGGCCTCCCTTGGAATGGAGGAATTTTTCCTGTTTCCTGCGTTTTTCCTGTGAAATTGAACTAATTCCAATGAAATTCTTGTGAAATTCTTGCGTTCCAAAGGAGCCCTTATGCTTCCTCATTTATCAGCTGTTTCAGATTTTAGCTTGCTTACGTGTCCTAGGTTGATTTGGTAATTCCTACCATGTAGATATTAAAGCAATTATGGTTATACTTAGGGCTTCATGCTGCAAGAAATTATCTCATATTTTACTAGGGAATCTGGGGCTGTGGTCGGTTTGTATTGGTATTCAAACAACGTGTTGCAAAAAAATCTCAAAAACATATCCAACATTTTATAGAAGTATTTGTACCAGCGTCGATGCATCTTCTCAACCAAGGGTTTTTGGGGTTTAATGTAAGTAATTTAGAGGTTCTGTGTTCGACACAGCCTCTCTGCAATTTATTGTAGGGGTAAGGCTTGCCTCATATAATCCTGTCCCAGGCCCCAACTTGTGTGGAAGCTTTCAGCACTGGGTCTGTCCTTTTTATATCATAAGTACCAGGCCATGGGCAAGTTTCATTAGAACTGTACGCAATTATTTAATATATGTATTTGGTTCTTATTTGTATTGTATGAGTGACCAGTAGAATGATAAGATGTTTGAACAATTTTCAGTTTATTGAGAGACCTTCTTTAATGTTGCATTACTTGTAGAACTCTATCCTATTCATAACATGTGAGTTTTGTGTGCCAACTGAGATACATTGATTAAAAATTATGCTCTTTGATGGATTTTAAAAGTTGATTTTACAGTTAATGAAAATAGTGCTTCTTAGGCCTGATCAATGTCCTGTCTTGTCATAATACTGACTGCAGATATAAATACTTCTATTTGTTTACAAAATATTAAAACCACCAGTAGCTGGTTTACTTTGCTTTCAGTTAGCTTCTAAGTTTTTTTTTCATAATAAATGCATTTTATTATAAATTGTTTACCCTGTCACATATTTCTTGGAGGTCGATTCCTATCTTCTTGAGAACAACTGTTGGATACATATTGAGTGGACGCACTAGCCATGCTAAGTTTACATTGAAACAATTTAATACATTTTCCTTGTATTGTTTAACAGAGTGTTTTTTGTTGATATATGGACAAAAGCTTATCAAGTCAAGTAAAATACTAAAACTGTGCAGATTCTTGTGCTTCTGAATCGTCCATAGAAATTTTAACCTTGTCAAATATGAATGATATAAAGTCCATGCTGTCTAAATATTCTTGTACTTATAAATTGAGAGACTTTGTACATTTTATTTCCATACATGCTTAGGAATTGGATCCTAATGTTTGATTTAATGGGCTAAAAAATTATTTAATGTCGTGCATGCAGAAACTAGAGGGTCTTGTGAATTTGCTGTGGTTAAATGAATCATTACCCTCCTTATGAATCATTACCCTCCTTATGCTTTTTATCTCAGTTTTTAACTTCTTTCTGACATGTTTACTACATTACTTACTAACTTTTATCATTTTCTTAACTTCAGAGATTCTATAGGTACTAAAGAAAAGAAGGTTTCCATGTCAACATCTAAGCCAACAGTTAGCATGGCAGGTGACCCTTTTGTTGTTCTTGAAACAACTTCATCCTCAGATGGTCCATCCCCTAGAGTATTCATGGATCCTTTGGATGAATTCGGTAAAAATGCAAAAAATCAAGGAAAAAGCCATGAAGACAGTGATGGCAACAGCAGTCTGTTTGAAGATTCAAGAACCTTCAACCATGCCCCAAAATCAGAACCTTTGTTTAACTCAGTGGTGAATGACGGCCCAAAAGATTTGAACAACTCGAGCAAAGCCCGAGACTCAAGCCCTGTCCAAATTGCTCCCAAAAGAAATTCTGCTCAACAACGCTCTGTTGAGAACTATGAAAATATCTTTCCCAAGTCACAATCTGCCCGATATTCAGATGTCCATGTTGGCATTGCTTCAGAGAAGCATAGTGGGAATGGTATGAACGATCAGTCACCAAGATCTGAGGAATCGGAAGATGAGATATGGCTCACAGTTGCTGAGATTCCCCTCTTCACACAGCCAACTAGTGCGCCACCACCTTCAAGACCACCGCCACCCCTTGCAGTTAAGCAAAAGTCACATGGATCAAAAGAACAAAGAAAGGACGATGAATATCAACGGCATTCTAGCAAGAACTTCAACCATCACAGAAGTTCATCGAATCAAGCTGGTGTTTCATCAATAGATGAACTAGAAGATTTTGCTACGGGGAGGTCCCAGAATGCAGATGCTTTTAACAAAGAAGAATTTGGAAGTGCTGCAGCAGCAGCATCTGCAGCTGCTATGAAAGAAGCCATGGATAAAGCTGAGGCGAAGTTCAAGCATGCTAAGGAAGTTCGCGAGAGAGAACGTGATGCGAAGCTTAGAAATAAGGAACAACAGCAACAGGGTGATGAAGCAAGGCCATCTGCGCAGGACAATGAGGCAAAAGAGAGAAAGGAAAGATTGGAACAAGAGAGAGAGATGAGACAAAGAGAGGAGAAAGAGCAACAAAGACTTGAAGAAAAGAAAGAACTTGAGCGACAGAGAGAAAGAGAGAAAGCTAGACAAGCAGTGGAGAGGGCAACAAAGGAGGCACGAGAAAGAGCAGCTGCTGAAGCTCGTGCAAAAGCAGAGAGGGAAGTACGCCAACGTGCAGAGCGTGCTGCTGTGCAAAGAGCTCAACAAGAAGCACGTGAGAGGGCTGCAGTGGGCGCTAAGGAGCGAGCAGAGAGGGCTGCTGCAGAAGCGAAGGAGAGGGCAGCTGCTGAAGCTAAGGAGAAGGCTGCTAATCAAGCTAGGGATAGGGCTGCAGCAGAAAGAGCTGCTGTGGACAGAGCTCAACAAGAAGCAAGGAGAAGAGCTGAGCGAGCAGCAGTTGAAAAGGCTGCGGTGGAGGCACGGGAGAGGCAGGCTGCCGCTGCTGCAGCAGCTGCAAGAGAAAAACAAATTAAACCAGATGACCTTGAGTCCTTATTTGGTATGGGTGCCCGAGATAACAGTGCTCCAAAGCAAAGGGCTCCAACAGTGGTGACTACTCAACTAACAAATGTGCTTCTGATTTTTATTTACTGCAATTTTCTTACAAATGTTCTTGCAATTATGGATATATCAGGATTCTATGTTTGATTCTCAAACGCATAGTAGAGGGACGGATGCAGCAAATAGAGCAACTTCCGCCTCAGCGTCAATGAAAAAAGCATCATCTACAACAAATATTGCAGATGACCTATCTGCAATATTTGGAGGAGGTACTGCTCATTATAAAATAGAAGCACTGAAATTTTGCAGTGGAAGTAATTCATACCGCAAGTTAACTCATTTATTTATTGTACTTTTAGCTCCTACATCATCAGAAGAATTTCAAGAAATTAAGGGAGAAACTGAGGAAAGAAGACGTGCTAGGTTTGAGCGGCATCAACGGACTCAAGAACGAGCAGTAATGTTTCTGTGGTTTCAATTAAAAATAGGGAACCTGTTATGTCTGTCAATTACAAGTTGCTGTCATTCTCCAAAAAAAAATTGCTATTGTGGAGCTTATGTTTAGGGGAGTCGTACATGGCATTTATTGACTTACCGTTTGTGTAGGCAAAAGCTTTGGCTGAGAAGAATGAACGAGACATGCAACTTCAAAGAGATCAGGCAGAGCGACATGTATGTACTATGTCATCAATGAAATCTGCTGTTGAATCCACTTGCTGTCATATAGTTTCCTGATAGTGCAAACTTGGCACAGATCCTTTTAGAGTTACTTACTTCGAGTTGTGTTGTCTAATGATTCCAGAGGATCGCAGAAACGTTTGACTTTGAGATTAAACGATGGGCTACTGGAAAAGAAGGCAATTTGCGTGCATTGTTATCAAGTTTACACTATGTGAGTTAAATGCTCTAAATCAAAAGCAATCTTCCCTCGTTTTCTTAATGGCTTGTACATTCTATTGGGTGTAACTCATCTTTAAACATAGACTCAAAAAAAAAAAAATCATCTTTAAACATGAAGTTGCACGCTGTTCTTTTTTGTGTATTGAAATCTCATGCCATCCATCTGGTGTGCTTTTGCTTGTTTCATATTGTAGATTCATTATGATTACTATATTGCACTTCATGTTCAATAGGAGACTGATTTGTTAAGCATTCATACTACCTAACTAATTTCAGTTGAGTTTATTAGTTGTGGTATCAATATGGTATCTGACTATTTCCTCACAAGAAAAAAAAAATCTGACTATTTAGCTTACTTGCTCGTGTTTGAATGTAACATAGCATGTAATACTATGAATCACTTTTGTAAAGCATTAGTGGAAGTAATAATCACAGATAAGTCATCAAATATAATGTAGTAATTAATGTCATGTAACATGTTCCTGTGGCATGTTGTACATTTGCCTAGTTGGAACTGCTTAATTTCAACTTTCAAGTGATGGTGATAGTCTATTCTAACAGCTGGCTCATACGCAGAGGTATGTTCAGTAGATGTATTTGCTAAAGCCAGAAAAATCTCCCTGATTTCATACTAAATCTGATTTTTATAAAATTCATCAGTAGCTGCATCTTGGATATTGCAAAACTTGTCATTTTGTGCATCCAGGATGCTGCAAAATTGCAGCCCCTGCATGTAACTGTTGTGTCCTACTTAGCAAAGCATGGCCAAACCTACTTTATTGTTTTAGAAAATCTTCCTTTTTATGCTTTATTATTGTTTATATCTACCTTCAAAAATTTTAGGAGATGTTATGCAGCTTTCCTAATATGAGTTATATATTACAAATGAACAGGTACTTTGGCCAGAATGTGGATGGCAACCTGTATCTCTTACCGACTTAATTACTGCTGCTGCTGTTAAAAAGGTGTATAGAAAAGCAACATTATGTATCCATCCTGACAAGGTGCAACAGAAGGGGGCAAACCTTCAGCAGAAATATATTGCTGAAAAAGTTTTTGATCTCCTTAAGGTGTGTAAAATTACTGATGTTTACGTTACTGCTCATTTTTGTTTATGTTTTCAATTTTTGCATTTTATGGTCCATGGTAACAGAGCTGAGTCCCTGGATGATGTGTGATTTATGGCCCGCAATAGTCTGTGGATGTTGCCATGCTTTTATGACCCATACTAGAATAAAGTCTGGTCAGCTTCTTTGAAAGTACCAGAACTTGAAAGTTTTGATGTACTTTCTGTGGTCCACAATAGAGCGTTCATTATGACAAGGGTTTTTATGAACCTGGAATAATGCCAGTAGCCAATTCAATGCCAATAATAGCAATGAACTTTTTTCCTACTCCCTCCGTTCTCAAATATAGGCATTTTTAGGTTTAGTCAAAGTCAAACTTTTATCACTTTGATCACTAATAATATATAATTAATAATGTTTTATTATATAAAAAATATATTTTTTGAATTCATCATTAAATAAACTTTCGCAAAAATTATATTTTTATATTAAAAATTAAGTAATTCTCTAGATATTATTGGTTGAAGTTAAAAGATGTTTGACCTTATCCAAACCTAAAAATTCTTATATTTTGGAACGGAGGTAGTATCTCCTAGTAGAAGAATATCTCTGCTGGATATTTTAATGCACAGCATCGATTTCTGAACTTGATGCCTTGAAGGGTTTCTTATTTCGATTTACTCAAATAGTGCTAAAATTAGTAGGTTGTGTTTGACTTGTGCGGTAATAATTATCTTCTTTTTTTTTTCTTTCTATTTCTTCGATAATTGCTATGTTTGGGAATTGGGATACAGATTATGTACGTGAGCTGCAACCATATTTAGCATTTACAACTAATAATTTTTAGTAATTCTCATCTCAATTTTAATAAAACAGGAGGCATGGAACAAATTCAACTCTGAAGAGCTCTTCTAGCGGGCCTGATGCATGAGTGAACGCGCTAAGAAAGAAGCGAGCAAGCTGGATAGGTTGCTGTAGATCCGGAGAAATGACGATGAAGCAAAACAAGTTAAAATTGTTGTACTGACATGCATCTCAAGGAAACATGTGAAGGCCCTAGATCTCGTTGCCTGGGTGTACCGTTCTGTACTGTGTATTTTGGGCGGTTTGTACCGGGAATGTGAGGTTGCGGGGCCAGTTCTGCGAGTTTTTGACTTGGGTACAGGGTGGTTCATTTGTTCTGTTTATAGTAGACTTTAAACCGTTTGCGAAACTGTAAAGAGTTGATCTGCGGTTTTGGTTGGATGGTGTGTTGTACTACTCTTATTTTGATTTTGCCTTATGCCTGCTCCGGAAAAGTTTCTCACAGCAACAGTCGCATAATTTGAGCTCTCACGGTTGCTAAGCTTTAAAGTGATAAATGTACGCAAGGGAAGGCAAGTTTGCGGGATCTTGCATACGTAATTGCAAGTTTGCTTCGCCAGAGACAAGCAAAGGATGCCCTGGCTGATGTCGCTAACCGTAGCTGAATTGGCAATGGAAGTCGAGGCGTCCGGTGCCATGCCTGAAACAATTCGGTTTCAAACCGACGCTTAAATCGAAGTTCTGGGAGTAGCAAGGGTGCACTGCTCTGGTTCCAGTAAAATTTTGGCATTGACTGAAGTTATCAAACAATGTGATGGACATACGCGTACTTTAACATTTAAACGAGCCCACTTTCGGTTGGAACATGCTATCAATCAACGAACCAGAATGAATTTACATGTTCAGTTTCCTAAAAACAAAGTACATGTCCAAAATATACTTTTCATAATGTGTTGTTTTTCCTGATAAATAGATAAATGAAAATACAACGTTATCCACGCTCACGCACGCACATGCGCGTTCGCTTATTCACGGCCTTACAACTGATACTTAGCATATCTGACGACACACTCAAAATCTCGCAAGATCCCAGAATTTCATGACAGGCTCTTCTTGTTCCAGACATACCTTTTCTGCAATGCCATCTGGCTGGCGAGCCAAATCTGAATCTTCCCGATACCATCCCCACTTGATTTTGATGCATAGATCTTTCAGTGCTTCATGTAGTTCTTTGTTCTTGTCGCAGCTGAGAAGTAGAGGTGCTTTCCTTTCCATTACCTTGAGGAACATGTCCGCTCTGTAAATCAATGTCCTGTAATTTTGGCAGCACGGCGTTGTCTGCATCTCTTTCAGCCGGTAGTACATTTCTCGCTGAGCCATAACCAAGAATTTCTGTGAGCACCTGCATAATGGTAATAGAGCAAGTGTGAGTTTGAGGACAGCAATAAAACAAGGCAGGACCAGCTCAGTCCATATGGCTATATTTCAAATATTGAAGTAGTTGAGATAGTAGGGTTAACTACCTGTGCCATCACGTTTGCTATGGCTCTCTTAAGCTCCTTGAGATATTAGTCATACTAGCTTGGTACAATATTCACATAAATGCGTCAGGTTTTTTGCTGCATGTACTCTATTTGAAACATTTCCAGCATCCAAAAGAGCTCTAGTGAGGTCTTGAAGAACAACATAAACTGGCTGGAACATACCACTTGCGCTTCCTTGGGCATCACTTTGCTGCAAAGGTGGCATGGGCAAGAGCTCCTGATTCAAGGAAATCATATCCGACAGCTTTTCACCTGCCACTCTTATGATGTGGATCCTCCTATTCTTCCGATGAAAGGACTGGCAGTCTGCATCAAGGCAATCATCTGTTGAGAGAAAAACGAGTAGCAGTGTCCCAGGTGAATATTCTGCTGGTGTTTGTTCCGCTGGCCACGATGGGTGACGTATCAGTTGAAAGATCAAGGAGAATCTCTACGGCGGTTGTTTTCAGCAACACTTCACATTGGAGGCACTCTAGAATAGTTTCAAGGGCGCTGATGATCGCTTCTTTGCTTCTTGAGATTGCGCTCCGCAGCTTTGTTCCAGCTTCTCCAGGAATCGCTGCGAGCTGGCACATGAGTTTCAGTGATTTATCTGCCACGCAGGACCATTCATAGTGATTATTTTGGTCCCAGTGTTGCTGGTGGGAAAGTAGAGGTGCCATGATCTTTAGCAGCAGACCTTCGGTGTTAATTATAACTCTGCAGTTTTCCTCACGGACGGCGAGCTTCTGAAGGATAATCAAGCCTTGCTGCACCAGCCATCGGGAGCTGTCGATAGTAAACTCCGGTGGTGTAGTCAAATATCGGTCTTGTTCGTTTACCATCCACTGTAGATCATATCTAGTAAGTATCTAACAACCAGTATCGCTCATATTCCTCGGGTGGAAAATAGTCTGGCCTGGGGACCCTCTGGAACCCAGCTGTATTCCTCAAATGAACATAACAGGGAAGATGTGCTCACAATGCCTCCCGGGTACTGCTCTAGGTGGACGCTGAAGGCAACGAGCGCTACTATCCTCGCGGCGTGCTCTCTGATCTCTGCGCTGTACGGGCTTCTAGGACCAAGTGTCTCTAGAAGTCTCTGGATAATGTGGCTCGAGGAAGTCGATCTGGTCAGCAGGTTTTTTGCTAGCACCTTCCGACCCATAGTGTCCCCTATGAGTGTGCCTAGAAGCCTTATCCCAGCAATGAAACCATCATTTGACTTGGCTTCCACCATTAAGTCCGTGCTACACGTGACGAAATTCCTTCCACTAGCGAACGATGGATCTTTTTCACACCCTGCTACAGTGTGTTCTAAATAGGCTGAAATTAGCTCTTTATCCAATGAATCTTCTAAGTCTGTCATAAGTTCTACAAGGCCGGCTCTTGCACCGAACACATGCATTTGCTTGTAACCAAACAACACGCCTTGTGCCACTGCTAAACTATACAGGACTTCGAGTGCCGGCTTCAGGTTTGCACCCCGATCGGCATTATCAAAATTATACTCTATCAAACGCCACAATACAGCTCCAGCAGAGATATACATCCCAAACATGTAGAGAACTGCCACGGGACATGCAACGACAAGAAGCACAAGGGCTTGAATCACTGATAAAGAGTATCCTAGCACCATGACTGGAGTTGAAATTTCTTCGAGATCATTTGCTTTTCTGAATGGTGTGATAACTGTGGGAAACACAGCAGCGAGCAGTCCCCAACATGAATGCACAATGTCACTTACTGTTTGTTGATACCCAAAAATGGCACCACCACAGTGTTCGGCACAATGCCCACCGTATCCGGCACAGTGTCGGACTGTCCGACAAGCCCTCTCGGATTTAGTTACGTATTTAGCTCACCGGACTATCCGACACAGTGCCGGACTGTCCGGCAAGCCCTCTCGGGTTTGGACACTTAGAACACCTAATGACGGGGAAAAATTTAAACGCGGTCGTGGACGACGCGCCTTCACGTTAAAAGAGACAAGTTTAAATTTAATTTAAATTTAAGACATGAGAGAAAATAAATTTCAGGTTTTGAGAGTTCATACTTCCATAATTCTTACATTTACAGAAAAATTATGTTAATTACATCTTCGAAGAAAAAACCTCTGATTAAGAGTTCCAAATAAAATAAAATTACATGATGGTCGCAGCATATTACTATTACAAAACTAGAAAATGAAAATAAATATTCAGTCTTGTCGCCTTAGATGAATGTTTGACAAAGAACTTGATATGACGTATATATTTCATGTGCAGATATGCAGATATAATGCACGACTTTATTTGAGATTTATGCATATTATGCCTTTTTTAATATGTGGATATGAGAATATTATTTGAGCATTGGGATATCGCCAAGCTATTTTGACATTTGCTCATTAACGAATGTTTAATATATGCTTATGATATAGCATTTAGCTGAACATGACCCATATATGAAGAATCACATCGCAGTATTTTCATTACTTGGTTTTGGTATGTTCATTTATTTTCTGATATGACATATGTATGTGTATATGGGTTCAGACAAATTACTTTGACACTTAAGTATGGCATTTCGTGTTATATATACTACAATTAGAAAATTTAATAGCTGAGTTAGCTGTAATAGATATATATTTCCAAGCGATATTTGAATTTTGATGACTTAGCACATATGACCAATATGTGATGATGGCCTGGGTGTGGTTTAGTGATATCCCTATGTGCGGAAAGCAATCTGCAGTCCGGTCGGATGAACATTTTTAATTTTCTTTTTAGTCAACCAGTGCCTGTGTCAACCAAAGACAAACCGCAAGCACCCAATTACATATACGCAGAATAGGATAGGAACTTCATTTTATTTATTTTCAATGATTATAACGTTGGTTAATGCAACCTGACCATGCATGCGATGCAAGGAGATTTGCAGCCAGTGTGTTAATTAAATTTGAAGGCTAGCATATGAGCTAATAAACATGGTGAGTGTGACGAGACAACTTGCTCTCGTGCATACTGGCCGGATGAAGTTATTATTATATTTTTAATCAACGACGTATATGCATGGTAATTTTTTCTCATGTTTTTCTCTGAGGATCAAGGGCCAGATCATATGAATAGTTATATATAGGATGTGGCCTATGGAGGGTGCTTAGCAGATTTGATTACAACACATGATGCAAGGAGAAGTACTGAGAGACAGCATGCTTCGGTATAATGTTTGCATACACCGGCAACCAGGTTTTGATACTGATCAACGCAACATTTAGCATTTTTCTTAACATGATTTCGACTAGTACAAACTGGCCGGATTACCTTGTTTCATTTTTGTGATCAACCGCTATATAGATGGCAGTTTAGGATATACTCACAGCATGATGTTGGTTTGTGCAACTTGACTGTACACACGATGCAAGAGAAATGTACTGCCGGCGCTCTATTTGTGTCAACGCTCTGGCAACCTGGTAGTGTCGCATGACGCCTATGCGCGTATTATGCACAAGTCAATTTTTTTTTTATCAAGTTTAGACAATGCTTACAACATGGAAGCTACGCAAACAAACATATGGACCGTCGAACATGATTTCACATGTCGGTAGCCATGATTTTGATGTCGATGTAATTTACCATGTGCATGATACAAGGCAATTTGTTTTATCAATTTTTTTGAGAGTACTCGTGACAGGGTGCTATGCAGACGTACGGAAATATGAGGCTGTCGGACATGATCTCGCATGCCAGTTGCAACAATTTTAATGTCGATGCAATCTACCATGTACATGATGTAAGGCAATTTGTTTTTATCAATTTTTTGACAGTGATGCTATGCAAGCAGATTGTAATATAGGCTGTTGGACATGACATCGCATGTCGGTCGCCATAATTTTTAATATCGATGCAATTTATGACGAGGTTTTGTGATGAACTCACAACTATGTGCGAAGTATCAAGGTGTTTCTGCCCACTATTAAGACGGTGCCATCCACTACTAGGATGGTCTTTTCGTCCTATCGTGATTTGTACTCGTTGGCCAAACCGACAAATGAGGTCTTCTTGTCACTGTTTGAGTCAAAAGATCTCAACAACAGTGAGTGGAGGAGTCGATTTCTGACCCATATCAAAAGTCTGAAGGATGAAGAATTCATGGTCGCAGACTTGAGGAGAACGCTCCTGTTCTGGAGATGCCAAAACCAGCAGGACGCCGATATCCGAGAACCTGTTTCTCACCTTGTAGAAGCTTGCCGTGGACGTCGTCGACGAGGATGAAGGCTAAGACCTGGTGGCCGGTGCTGATGTGCGCACGTCGTCTCCTTTGCCGGCGAGATGTGTTGTGTATGCGTACGTGAAAGATGGTCGGGAACGAACTCCGGCAGCCTGGCGGCGTATGTGTGCTGGAGCGGGGTCTTTGCGGCAGCCTGGGGCCAAGAGCGTTTCGAGAGCGGGGTTGCTCTGCTGTGAACCATGACCTTGTATTTATAGATCGGCAGTATGGTGCACGTTGAGCGGTTAGCCTCAGCGGCACTCGGCAGCGACGCACATTCGAACGCAGCGGCGCGCGGGCACGTCAAGCGGTTAGCGGCAGCCACACGCGCACGACTAGCAGTTTTATGCGGAACGTGGAAATACAAAAGCTGGCATGCCGTGGTAGCGTGCCACGCAAGTGGAGCAGTTTAGCCGGGCGAGTGCACTCGTGCGGTTCGTGCTAATTACGCGGGCAGTTTGACCAGGCAAGTGTACTCGTGCATGCGTCAGTTCGTGCTAAGACGTGAGAGCCTAGTGCACAGGACGTTGGTTGCCTCAGACCTGCCTTCATTTGAAAATTATTTTTTTATTCGCTATTCACGGTTTTAGCAGCAACGGTTGAGTTCTTTGATTTTATGGATTGTGTGCGCAGCTCTTTGTTCCGTGAACAGGTGGGCTGATATCACGTGATTAGAGCCGAAGCTTAATTAGTGTTCGGCAGTTTGCGAATAGTGGTGTGAGACCTCTAGAAGGTGCACATATACGTGTCATTCATATGAAAATAATTACTTTTAACTAGGGATGGTCTAGAATATTTCTATTTTCGATGTTCAAATATTGAACAATGTGTGTTTATCCACATCTTATTAGACACTTTTATTTGTTTCACGATAGATGTTTAATTTTATCGTGCATGAGAAATAATATTTTCCTTTTTTATGAATTTTCAAAATGAGTATTCTATTTTTTTATCATTTGAATTAACCTTTATATCATATCTTGGGGCCTGCCAAAAATTGTGTCAACACCACCGGAGTGTCCGGCACAGTACCAAACTGTCCGGTAAGCCGTCTTAGGTTCGGGCATTTTACCCATCGGAGTGTCCGGCACAGCGCTAGAGTGTCCGGCAGATCCTCTCAGGTTCGAGTGTTTTGTACATTGGACCATCTGGCATAGTGCCGGACCATCCGGCTAGTCCTCTCGGTTCCGGTAGTTTACACGACGCACCATCCGACATGGCACCGGAGACTCCGGTCACCGAAGTGTTCGGCACTTTGCCAGATACTTCGATGGTGTCGTTTTAGGAAAGTTTTAGCCAGATCAATTCCAATTTGTTTTCTAATTGAGAGGATTCGTTGCTCCACGGGGGAAGACCACCCCACCTCTATAAAACAGAGACTCCTAGCCGGTCGAGGGCATTCCCAATCAAACCTATCATTTGCCTCTATATTTTGCCCTTCTCTTAACCCTAATCCCCTTACTCAACCCCATTTTGCTGTTCTTTCTTCGTCTTGGTGACGTTTGAAGATGATTCTGCAAGCCTGATCGAGCCCGGATCAACCCTAAGAAGATCCTCTTTCGACGGGGTCCCTCTCGAGGCAGGTTTTCTAGGTTCTGCCATAATCTGATGTTGAAGAAGCACCAAATTAAATTTTCATTTCGTAACTTAATTTACCGCTTAAACGCGAATATAAGGACTCACTATATTAGCGTTGGTTTTGCGAATGGCCATCCCATGTGAGTTAGCCTCAGCATATCCTTGGAGTCGGCTGTAGTTGGTCATGTTGACAGGTAAGACTTGCTGAGCATTTGAATGCTTAGGGCTTGGCTCTCTGTGGTTTTGTGCAGGTGGTTTCTCTCTCCCTCCTTTGGACCAACTGGCAGAAGCAACCTCGATGGTGGCTATGTCCGTTGGGAGTCCTGCTCGCCGCTGCTGTTTATAAGCTGCTAGAGGATGCATCGTATGGGCTCGATGTCATCTTATGCATAGTCTACAAGAGATCCTAGTTTAACTCAGGTTATTGCTTCCGTGCTTTCAAAAATCTTGATTTTATAAACTTAAGCAACAGTTTGTAGTATATTTTATCGTGCTTGAGTTGTACTGTTAGTCCACGCTTCACCGAGTGATACCCGATAAGATTCTGTGGTCGATGGATCGTCTCTTCTATGGGGCGGTCTGTCATAGCGTGGTATTAGAGCAATATTGAAACAGTACGACTTTAAAGCTATTTTCGAAAAGCTAACTTTGTTAGAAGCCCCTAGTTAAGCCCAATTAAGGACTATATTAGTTTTGTCTGATCAGGTGGCTATTGTTAGAGTGCTAACTGCCGACCCTTAGATCATGTAGAAATTGAGAGATCGTGTTTGCCACTGAGGTCATGTATGGTCAACTATATTGGCCAAGTTTTTATTTTGGTGATGATTGATAGGACGATTGCATATTGAGCATTTGCAATTCAAATTGTAAATAACCAAATCATCTAAAAAGAAATCTCCTGTTTTGTGTAAAAGGTTTTGAAAGTTTTAAAAGTTTTGACACAGCCAACTTTGGGGCAAAGCCGCTTTGAATTTCAACTGCCATCGCAGTTAGGACAGATTGCCTGAAAATTTGTGGGACCCTTATGTTTCTAAAGACTAGGTGGTTGGCCTGAAGGTTATAATTTTAGTAGACGAGTTCTTATTCTCGAAGAAGATGAAGAAGGTCTGAGAGATCCACGGATAGGAATGCCTGTATCTCGACCCAACCCTGATACAAATTATCGCGGCTATGCTTTAGTCGTAGAAAGAGCAGGCACAAGAAGCCCATTTCAAAACTCCACTAGGCAACATGGTAATTTTCACTTGGCCCTTCTAGCCCATGATTTCCGTCACCAACTATCGATTTCGAGACTTCAAATTTTGGTGTCCTTACTTTCAAAATTTTGTTGCCCCAACCCTTACATTCCAACCTTCATCATGAGTATTTCGAAGTATCTTTTGGGGCATCTGTTCAAGAAATCTGCGACCATGCTGAATCCAGCTACTTCAAGCCCTTTGAAAAAGTCATAGCTCCATCATTTTTCGACCAATCTTCAAGGTTAAGGGACTCCATAGAAAGGTTATGAAATTCTCTACAGGTTTACTAGTCAAAGTTCTCTAGGAATCTCCCCCCCATAAACCTTGCTAAATGCCCAAACCCCGTTAAAATCTCAATCTGTCCAAGACTAAATTTTAGCACTCGACTGTCACGATTCAGAAGGCCTATCTGCTGTTCTGTTTATCATATGAGGACAAGTGAATATCCGTTGGGAAGTTATGGAAGTCCTCTACAACTTTGTTATTCACCTCAAATCCCGGTTCTGCCTCTATAAGTGCTTAAATCCAATTTTTGTGACTGCTGCTAATCCTGGACAAAATTGACGCTCCTTTGTTTTCACTACCCGTGTGTTCTAATAATTACTCCTAATCTTTCATTCATATTTTTAATAGGAATATTGGTCAATCGGCAAACCATTGTGGTTGATCAACAACCTGTCATAATGCTCTCGGCTTGTAGGACTTGATCCATGTTATCAGCAAGTTCTATCATTTCCTCCCGTGAAATCTATCTTGCCACCTTCTAGATCATGCCTCAAAGTGCAAACCCTTTTTACGAGCCCCTCCTCTCTCTGAGAGATGACATGAGCGATACCTCTAATTGCATGCTCTACACCTATCCATTTGTTGCAATCATGCATCCTGGGCATTTCATTTTGCATCATTGAGCATATGCACGAAAATTTCATAATGCATCACGACCTATGCATCATTCAAGTGCGCCATTACGTATCATGGTGCACCATCATTATGTATCATCTCATATGCATCATGATATGCACTGTGTCATTATGCATGCATATCTCCGCATGTGCACCTTAACCTTGATGCATTTCGTCATGAGAGACATGTTAACCCATGCCATTCGATTCGTACTGCCAAGTTCTTTGCCCTTTCTGAATTTTACATCCTTGTTGGCACGTCATATATGAGCCCGTCTATCTAAACTTTGCTCGAGAATACAAATTCGTCGAGAGCCGAGCAGCGAGTTATCTCATGCCCTTCTCCTGTCCCCTTGTGTCCAACAGACCTCCTAGTGGCTCGATATGAAATACTTAACTATTGGGGATAAGTCCTGCCCAATATGTACAGGTTCCGTGGTTGCACGAAATTGCTAAGTCGAGCACTAACGAATCGGTCCTTATATGATAGGGGTGGCAGACTTGTCCACGGCAGGTGGACCGCACCGAAGACTATACACCTATCACCATCACCTCTTGTGAGCCCCATCCCACGAACAGAATCACCCATCTTCACCTAGCACCAGTTGCATTAACCCCATCCCATTTTATTTACACACACCACCAAACACGTGGGCTATGAACTGTGACCATGTTCGTGGACACGTGAGCTGTGACAGTGCCCGTGGACACGTTAGCTGTGACGTGTCCGTGAAAACATGGACACGTGGATCTTGGCCATGTCCGTGGACACTTGGATCGTGGCCGTGTCCGTGGACACGTGGACTGTGACCGTGGCTGTGGACACGTGGACATGTGAAATCGCGACTGTGTCCGTGGACATAGAAACCGTGACCGTGTCCATGGATACGTGGATTGTGGCCGTGTCCGTGGACACGTGAAATCGTGACCGTGTTCGTGGACACGTGAACTATGGCTGTACCCGTACCCGTGTCCGTGACCGTGGACACGGGTTCGTGGCCGTGCCCAAAGTAGACACGTGGCCGTGTCCATGTCCGGGGACATAGGACCGAGTTTAAATTCTTGGCGTGAAAGTGAGCTCACCTGTGCGGGCCTGAGCGCGCTTTGGCGCGTTCCAGACACGCATTGGCGCGGTCCAGGCACTTTGACCTTCGCGTGCGCGTGTGAGGCGTGGCCAAAGGGGTGTGGGTGTGTGTGAGGGAGGCCTCGTGTGTGCCAGGTGTGGTGGTGGCAGTGGGGTGCTCGCCATGGCTAGCGGTGAGCCGGAACGGTGGTGGTGGTGGCTGTGTGCTGGACGCGCACTGGACATAGCGCGCACTGGGCACGCTATGTCCAGTGCGCACGGCGCGGCCAAAGGGGCATCGCCCCTTGCTCGGGCTTCGATCTGCCGGGCTAGGACTGCCCGTGCGTGTGCCTCCTGTTCGCCTAAGTGTGGGTATCTGTGTGACCTACGAAGGGATTGTGCGGCCGTTGGTCAGGGACCAAGGCCGCGTCTTCCTCCCTGGGCGTGCGCCGGTGAAGTGGTGGTGGCGATGCCTTGCAGAGGCCCCAGATGGCTGGGCCAAGGGCCATGAGAGAGTGACGCCTCAGGTGCTCATGGTGTCGTGAGTGAGTGAGTGAGCTCGCCATCACCAGCGGTGAGTCGAAACGACAGCAGTGTGGTGCCGAGGGCGCGCGGCGGCGGAGCTCGTGGAGATAAGCCATGTCTACCTATGCGGCCTCTTCCTTGTGCATGAGAGCACCCTAAAGGTGCGGGGAGCATGCTCGAGGCCTCGCCCGGTCCAATGGTGGTGCCCCGGGGGTTGGCACCGTGGCCCGGCGGTGGCCGGAGGGGGCGCACGTCGAGCGGCCGAGGGGGGGGGGGCTCGGCTGCTACCTCCTATGCTCGATGAGCTTCCTAGCAGGCTAGGGGTCCTCTAGGGTGGCGGCCAGTGGGTAATGGCTGCCCGATTTGGGCTGGCACCGGTGGGGTGTGGCGGCCGGCCATGAGGAAGACGATGGAGGGGAGAACTGAAATTAGAGCTTATTTCACCGGCACAAGATGGGGAGACCTGTGAAGCGCGGCGGCAGCGTGAAGGGCACGCGCGGGTGACGGTGAAACCCCTTCTATAGTTGGCTCAGCGAAGTGGGGCTCTGACCGACGCGGCTGCGGCGAGATTGTGCATTGAAGGTGAAATCCGCCAGCTGGGGCGAGCGGTGGCCAGCTGGCATGCATCGTGGCGCGTCGGGGGAGCGTCGAGGCACACCAGTGCTCAAGGTGCAGTCAGCTCGGAGCTATGGCGTCTCGATTTCCCACCCGCGCAGCGTGGTGATGAGCTCGCCATTACTCGCGATTTGACAGTGCGGCGGATTTGGATTCATTTTGACGGCCATCGACACACGCAGTGAAGCTTGTGAGGAATTACTTCCGCCGGTGCGATGGCGCTTGACGCGGCGGCGCGGTAACTGCGACGGCGTACGCCGATGGTGTCTCGTGGCCGTGCGATTTTGCTCAAACTGCCTGCGGGGAACGGTGGGCGCGCGGCTGGCTGTGAGAGGCGATGGAGCCGCGAGGTGACGGTGTTGTTCACTGGCCGTGGGACGGCGTCCAGGGCTCGGTCAGCGCGGCTACTTTATGCTCTGGTACTTTTAAACATTTCTTGAGCTGCGAAACGTGAAATACTAGGTGGATATCAGATAGCTCTGCCGGGAGATCTAAACGGTAAGCCACGGTGCCCACTTTCGCAAGGATCCGATACGGTCCTATATATCTCGGTGCCAGTTTACCATGAATCTAAAATTTTCGAGTGCCTCGAATCGGGGACACCTTAAGATACACAAAATCTCCCTTGTCAAAGGACAATTCGCGTCTTCGGTTATAAGCATAACTCTTCTGTCGGCTTTGCGCTGTCTTAATCTTGTCCATGATCTCGGTGACTTGTTCTTCAGCATCTCTGATTATGGCCAGCCCAAAAAGTGACCGTTCTCCAACTTCCGACCATAGTAGTGGGGTACGACACTTGCGACTATATAGGGCTTCAAATGGTGCCATGTGAATGCTAGCTTGATAACTATTGTTATAGGAGAATTCAGTGAACGCTAGACATTTCTCCCAATCCTTCCCGTAAGTCAACACACAAGCTCGGAGCATGTCTTGCAAAATTTGGTTCACTCTTTCTATTTGTCCATCCGTTTGTGGGTGGTATGTCGAGCTAAAATCCAATTGAGTTCCTAAAAGGTCGTGTAGGCTCCTCCAGAAATGAGATGTGAATTGGGAGCCTCTGTCAGACACTATCCTTGAAGGGACCCCATGCAGTTTCAAAATGTTATCTATGTATAGCTGTGCCAGTTTATCCCCTGCGTAAATTGCTTTTACTAGGATAAAATGGGCTACCTTGGTGAGTCGGTCAATTATCACCCATATCGAATCATTTTCTTTCGTGGTCCAAGGTAGACCTTGAATGAAATCCATCGATATCTCATCCCATTTCCACATGGAGACTTTTAGTGGCTGAAGCAATCTGACTGGTTTCTGATGTTCAGCTTTGACTATGTTGCATATGTCGCAGTGTGCCACATATCTCGCAATATCTTGCTTCATGGCATGCCACCAATATTTCTGTTTTAGGTCTAGGTACATCTTGGTTGTGCCAGGATGAATGGAGTAGGCTGATTTGTGAGCTTCTCTCATTATGAGTTGCTTGAGGCGTCTCCTGTTGGGTACATAGATTCGATCTTGGAACCACACTGTTCCTTGCTCGTCGACCTGAAATCCAGAAGTCTTGTCTGGCTTTGTGAGTTCTTTTATCTTTGGGAGCTGGGGGTCTCTCTTTTGAGCTCGTTGGATTTCGTTGTCGAGAGTCGGGTGTACTGTCAAGGTGTAAAGGTTGCCTGCTGTGGCTATGTGTAAGTTCAGACAGTTTATCTCTTGAAGCAACTCCGGATTGCTGGTCAACCCTTCATCACCGTAGGGTTTCCCTTTGCGGCTTAGAGCATCCGCCACAACGTTAGCCATTCCCGAGTGATATTGCACTTCTAGGTCGTAGTCTTTTATCAATTCTAACCACCTTCTCTGCCTCATATCTAACTCGGGTTGGATGAAGATATACTTCAAGCTCTTGTGATCCATATATATCCGACACTTGTTTCTGATCAAGTAGTGTCTCCATATTTTCAAAGCATGGATCACATCTGCAAGTTCTAGATCATGAGTTGGATAGTTTTCCTCATGCTTCTTCAGTTGTCGGGACGCATATGCCACTACTCGGTCCTCTCGCATTAAGACACATCCCAATCCTTGTTGGGAAGCATCACAGTAAGCCACAAAATCTTGGTAGATATCGGGTAGTATGAGCACTGGGGCTGAGGTGAGTAATGTTTTCAAGATTTGGAAGCTGTGTTCGCATTTTTCAGTCCACACAAACTTTTTATCCTTCTTGGTTAGCTCAGTCATCGGTTTTGCAATTTTGGAGAAACCTTCAATGAATCTGCGGTAGTAACCTGCTAAACCAAGAAAGCTTCTGACCTCTGTGGCATTGGTGGGATGTTTCCATTCCATAACAGCCTCTATTTTGGCAGGGTCAACCTTTATCCTGTCTGCGGTCACAATATGTCCCAGGAAGGTAACTTCTTGCAGCCAAAACTCACATTGGCTATACTTTGCATACAACCTATTCTCCCTTAATCTTTCTAACACAATTCTTAGATGTGCTTCATGCTCATGCTCGCTTCGAGAGTATATAAGTATGTCGTCTATGAAAACAACCACAAACTTATCCATTTCTTCCATGAATATTTTATTCATCAGATTCATGAAGTAAGCAGGGGCGTTGGTCAGTCCAAAAGGCATCACCGTTAACTCGTACTAACCATATCGAGTGACAAACGCGGTCTTTTTGATATCACTCTCCCTGATCTTTAGTTGATAGTACCCTGATCTCAAGTCAATTTTTGAGAAGTACTTGGCTCCCCTCAGCTGGTCAAAAAGATTATCTATCCTGGGAAGTGGGTACTTGTTTTTGATGGTGACCTCATTTAGCGCTCGATAATCAATGCACATTCTTAGGCTGCCATCTTTCTTTTTCACAAACAGTACTGGTGCACCCCAAGGTGACGCACTTGGGCGGATGTATCCTTTCTCTTGTAATTTCGCTAACTGTTCCTTCAACTCAGCCAATTCATCAGCGCCCATCGGGTACGGTCTTTTAGCTATCGGTGTCGCACCGGGGACCAAGTCGATAAGGAATTCGATGTCTCGATCCGGTGGCATTCCCGGTAGCTCTTCCAAAAAGACATCAGCATAATCCTTTCCTGCGGGTACCTCTTCTAGGGGAGTGGCTTCTGCGTTGAATACTAGGGGCTCGACTTTCTGATCTTTTGGTTGACATGTCATAGCAACACCCTTGTGATTGATGGGTGTCACAATGCGCTCTGAGCAATATATAACTCCTTTATGGTGCCTCAACCAGTCCATACCCAGTATGACATCAATTCCCTCAGACTGGAGAACTATTAAATCTGCTGTGAATTCTACCCCACTTAAATGAATTTTAACTCCTATGCAACCCAAACCACATTTTATAGTGGCTCCCAGAGTTTTAATCAACATGGGAGTCCTAAGTAAAACCATAGGCAGTTTTCCCTTTTTTGCAAACCTTGAAGAAACGAAAGAATGTGAAGCGTCGGAATCGAATAAAACGGTTGCAAGAGTGGAGTGGATGAGGTACTCACCGAGTACCACCTTGGGTGCTTCCTCTGCGGTTTTGGCGTGGACATGGTTCACCCTCCATGTCCGTACTGCTGTGTCCTCCGGGTAGGTGCAGCCGTCCTTGGTGCGCCACGAGATGCTCCGGACATTGCAAGCTGTGTCCGAGAGTACGCAGGGGCTACTGCAGGTTGCTGCTTCAGATGGAAATTTGCGACCAGATGCCCAGGGCTGTGGCAGTTGAAGCACGTCCTCAAAGTATCTGGGGCTTGACCCGCGCTTGGGTTGCCGCGTGGTGCGGGTGGAGGAGATTGACGGACTGATGGTGCAGACTGCTGTGGCTGCTGCTGAGCGGTCATGGTACGGTATTGCATAGTCGGAGCGTACGACGGCTTCTGTAATTTTCCAAACCTTGGCCGCTATCTCTTTTCAAGCTGCCGAGACTTCTTTGCTTGAAACTTGCGCTTTCTTTCCCCATCCAGTCCAGCACGAGCTCTCTCCAGGGGTATGGCCTTGTTCATCATAATGTTGAAGTCTGGAAAGGTGCGAGTCACAAGTGGTGCTTGCATGATGTGACTCGGTCCATCCAGGAAGCGATCCTACTTCTCTGGTCAGTGTCCACCTCTCCTCGGGCATAGCGGGCTAACTTCATGAATTTCTTGATGTATTGGTTGACCGTCATGGCCTCTTGTTTTAAGGTTCGAAACTCATCGGCCTTCATCTTCACTGTACCAGCCGGGATGTAGTAAGCTCGGAATGCCTGCTGGAACTCAGTCCAAATTATGGCAGCAGGGTCGATGATGGCTTCTCGGTAGTTGTCCCACCACTCGTCGGCTGCTCCGAACAGTTGGTGTGCAGCGAGCATCACCCTTTCGTGGTCGCTTGCGGCCATGATGTCGAGCTTCCTGTTGATGTCTCGCAGCCAATCATTGGCTGCCAGCGGGGTGTTGTCGAAGGTAGGGGGTCAAAGTCGCATGAACTCCGACATCCGGTTCCGCAAGTTCGGACCTCCTCGCTGTCCCAAACCGTGTGCCAGCGTGAGCAGTAGCTGGGTTTGTGTCGCCATCACATGAGCGAGGGTGGCGAGCGGTAGGGTGAGTTCCTCTCCTCCCGCCACTAGGACTCCATCTCCAGTCATGGCCCGAGATGGGGCTCTTGCAGCCCCTCGTGCACTGGCGCCGGCAGCAGCACCGGCAGCAGCTGGAGTGGAACGGGCCACCACGTTCTCACCGTGGTGACTAGACTGAGCCTCGTCTTCGTGAGCTTGGCATTAAACGCTGGGGGCAGGTGCGGCGGACCGGCGCGGCGCGGGTTAGAGGATGCCTCTCCTCTCTTGACCGCATTTGCTTTTGCGGTCTGCGCAACCCGCTCATCATTGATGTTATTGAGGTTGCGCTCACGAGCTTGGCGTTCTTGAATACGAGCTGATTTCTTTGGCGCCATCCTGCCAAAAAAAACAGTAGACCAGTGGGGTTAGGTGCTAGTAAACAAGTGTACTATCAGGAGTGATTTACAGTTTTTAAGTTTATAAAACAGCACAACATACGCAGAATCAAACAACGAAAAGAAGCAAATCAAACATAGCACACCATGGTTATATTACAAAGGTACTGGGTCATGAGGTTCTGGGGACATGCAACTACATGGTTACAGTACAGGAGTCTTTCTTTTTACAAGTCAAAATCCGTTGTCATAGACAACGTCATCTACTGCTACAACGGTAGGTCTCCCCCTGCCACACTAATAGGTACAAAAGAGTACCTATCCGCTAGTAGCTATGGCTGCTCGAACTCCCTTGCCGGCATCCCTCCTAGGCCGGCATTCAGCAGCGAAGTCGTCATACTGATCGTCGTCGCGGGGCTGCTGCAGTCCTGCGTTGACTTCAGGCTTGGTCTCCACGGCCGTGGTGCTAGCACCGTGGGAAGCCTGCGTGCGGCCTGGGGTAGTCTCGACAATCTCCACGCTGGAGTCGAGCACGGCCTCCTCCTCCATGGGCTCGTCGGTGTCGTCGTGGGGGGTGCTGTCGCCTGAGCTGAGGGCGCGAGAGAGGTACTCTCCACGGCTGCCACCAACGCCATCCTGGAGGCGTGGTAGCTGTGCCACTCGCGTGTAGATGGCGTCGCGAGTGTGCTGGTACAGCACCGGGGCGTGGGGTGGTAGTGCCGGCCTCCCGTCGGAGAGGCGCACTAGAGCACGCTTGTGGGGTGTGGTCTTAGTGCGAGCTCCCTGCTGGGCAGGAGTACTCTCCTCCGATGCAGGAGAGTCACGGAGCCTCCCCCTCAGTGACGCAGCAATCCTAGGCACACTCTTCCTCGCCGTACGGCGAGTAGGAGGGTACGGGGACTGCAACTGGCGTCGCAGCGTCTCCAACTCCTGCTGGTGTGCTGCGTGCTGGTCGGAGAGGGCCTTCTTTAGGCCCTCCTCACTCGCCCTGGCTGTGTCGAGGGCGGCACGAGTTGTGGCGAGCTAGAACAGTGCCATGTCGCGTTGTCCCTGCGCGTCACCGAGCTTCAGCTGGAGCGTGTCATGCTGCCCCTGAGCCTCGTCACGCTGCGCCAGTGCAGCGTCTAGCAGCATGTGGACCGCGTCCCGCTGAGAGTGGGCCGTCTCGAGCTGCACCTGCAAGGCTGTGGACTGTCCCTCGGCAGTGAAAGCGCGGAGGGACTGCGCTATCCACTGACCTCGGAGCTCCTCGCAGAGACGATGCTGCGCTATCACGTACCGCGCCGTCTCCACATGCGTGGGGTCCTCCACTGTCCTGGTGGGGCCTCCAAGTGTGCCCAAACGATGCACCCACGTCGGGTCGTCGTTGACGAGCATCGGAAAGGAGCACACCGGTGTGGCTCTGGTGAAGTCGAGGTTCACCGTGCACACGTGGAGTAGGGCGGAGTTGTACGATGGGCCGGTGGTTAGCATCATCCATGTCGGCAGCGGGTACGCCACGTGGTGGGTCTCCACCTCGAATAGGGTGTACTCGCTGGACTCCAGGCTCCTCCAGCTGTACGACACGGGTACAGTGTACCCGAACCAAGAGAGCGTACGGGCGAGGATCACGGGAAACCCGTCGACCCTGCTTGCCTCGGGTCCAAGGAGAGTCCACCCTCCAGAGGCCATCTGCAAAGAGACGGTAAACAAAAGGGTCAGTAAACCAAAGTAGACAAGTAAATAGCATAATATAAAAGTTACGTAAGCAAAATAAGCGTGTGTGGCCATGAGGCCCACTAGAGCGTAGTTTCGCGAGGAAAACACGGTCAAGTATGGCTTTGATACCACTCTGTGAGACCCCCTTGCAGGAAGGAGAGTCCTTGTGCTTCCTATACCAATTTCTGGACTGGTAGTTGGTACGCACATCAAGAACAAAGTGATATTATTACACATACGGGTTTAACGTACTACAATACTTTGGAACGGACTATCAAACATACTTATATTACATTCATCAAGTCGGCGCAGCGACTCTTATTCAAACACCACACCTACTCAAAAACTACTAGCACACCACAGGCAACACTCGAGCGAAGGGCGAGACTTCTAATCTTCGTAGTCAGCATCATCCTCATCGTCTTCATCCTCTGAACAAACAGCAGCAAGGGACGGGGTGAGTACAAACGTACTCAGCAAGCCCTAACAGTATGGAGGTTGAGGTTTGTGCAAGGAAAAGTAAGGAGAGGCTTTTGGTTTAAGTTTTTGCGGAAAGCAAATTTTTAAGCGGGCTTCCTAAAGGAAAGGTCATTAAACAAGATGGAAAACGATTTCCATTTTCTTTTAGTAGGGTGGACCTGAGGAAGGCTTTCACCCCTTCCATCAGTTCCCAAGTTTTAGTCGGGCACTAGCACGCACTCATGCAGGCCCTCTGCACACAGCTGAACACTTTCCAAAACAGGGGCACCTACACCCACTCACTCGTCAAGGACAATATAGAAAAACTAATCATAGGGTACCCGAACAAATAGCATGCCAATACCATGACAACGGCCTATCCGGAAGGATTTTACACTCTGCAGAAGTTGGACACTGTACCCACAGGTTATACTACTCCTGATCAATAGAGTTGCATAATGTTTACCTTACGACTACATAAGTTTTCACAGATTCCACCCAAGATGTACATAGGGGCTATCCGTCGGGGTATTATCCTCTCGATGACGCGACAATACATTCCCGAAGCCAGATCGTGAAGATTTACTGCAGGCACTTCTTTTCCTGGTCCCCTACTATGCAAGGTATTACCAAACCAGGGCTATATCCGTGGGCTTACGGTCCCATGACGCGGGCAATTACATAGTCGAGAGTCAAGTAACGAGTTATCTCACGCCCTTCTCCTGTCCCCTTGTGTCCTACAGACCTCCTAATGGCTCGATATAGAATACTTAACTAGTGGGGATAAGTACTACCCAATATGTATAGGTTCTGTGGTTGCACGAAATTGCTAAGTCGAGCGCTAACGAATCGGTCCTTATATGGCAGGGGTGGCAGACTCGTCCACGGCAGGTGGACCGCACCGAAGACTATACATGTATCACCATCACCTCTTGTGAGCCCCACCCCACGACCAGAATCACCCATCTTCACCTAGCACTAGTTGCATTAACCCCATCCTATTTTATTTACACACACCACCAAACATAGTTTAATGCATTTTGTAAGCAAATGGTGTATGGTGTAGCGGTGCGAGACATTGCAATTGGAGTCCTGAGCATTCTACTAAACAAGGCAACGCTCCGTTCTTTAAAAGTGTTTAAAGACGAGAGACCTATGTTTAACAAGGGTGCGGAGCCAACAGCTAACAAGGTGGTAAACTATATTAACTACAGCAAGTAACTGATATTAATATAAATACTTAGAATCAAGTAGGTATTAAGCTACACAACGTTTTAACACAGTTTATAAAATAAGCAAGCATTAAGCTCTATAGGTGCAGCAGTAAAACATGGGTTCAATGTGGTTCCAGGGGGTGTTACGACTTGCCTTCTGCGGCATCCTCGAGTTCTTCCTTGTACTCAGGCTTCTCGGGCTCTCCTTCTTCTTCGGGCTCTTCTTCGGCTACAAACAACAAGCAACTATAAGCCTAGTAGAAGAAATGCTACAAAAATCTATAAATAAAACAGAAACCAAACAAAAACATGGAGTTTGAATAGTCTGGAATGGTAGTGCTCGTGATAAGGATTCCAACGATATATTGGTTGTGATGATCGGAGCTAGGATGTGGCGGCAAAGTTACCGACAAGGCGACTGTGATAAGGCTGCGAAAAGTTGCGTGGACACAAGGTTTGGCATGTGTCCACGGCCTCTTGGGAGAAATCCCGTGGACACGGGGTTCGGCCTGTGTCCACGGCCTCTGGACAAACGGGTGTCCAGAATCGGGGATTTCTCTATGGACACAGAGATCTATGACGTGTCCATAGACACGTGGGCTGTGACAGTGTTCGTAGACACGTGGTTCGTGACCTGTGACAGGTTCGAGATTCGTGGACACGTGGTTCGTGACCGTGACAGGTTCGTGGATTTGTGGACACGTGATCTGTGGTCGTGTTCGTGGACACGTGGTTCGTGACCGTGTCCGTGGACACGTGGATACGTAAGCCATGTCATGTCCGTGGACATGTGAGCTGTGACGTGTCCGTGGGCACGTGGTTCGTGACCGTGTTCGTGGACACGTTAGCTGTGACGTGTCTGTGAAAATGTGGACACGTGGATCGTGGCCGTGTCCGTGGATACTTGGATTGTGGCCGTGTCCGTGGACACATGGATCGTGACCGTGTCCGTGGATACGTGGACTGTGGCCGTGTCCGTGGACACATGGAATCGTGACCGTGTTTGTGGACACGTGAACCGTGGCCGTGTCCGTATCCGTGTCTGTGATTGTGGACACGGTTTCGTGGCCGTGCCCAAAATGGACACATGGCTGTGTCCATGTCCGAGGACATAGGACCGAGTGTGAATTCTTGGCATGAACGTGAGCGCACGTGTGCGGGCCTAAGCGCGCTCTGGCGCGGTCTGGGCGCTTTGACCTACGCGCGCACGTGTGAGGTGTGGCAAAAGGGACGTGGGTGTGTGTGAGGGAGGCCTCGGGTGTGCCAGGAGTGGTAGTGGCAGTGGGGTGCTCGCCGTGGCCAGCAGTGAGCCGGAACGGCGGTGGTGGCGGCTGTGCGCTGGACGCGCACTGGGTGCGCTATGTCCAGTGCGCGCGGCACGGCCAAAAGGGCGTTGCCCCTTGTTCGGGCTTCGATCGGCCGGGCTAGGACTGCCCGTGCGTGTGCCTCCAGTGTGCCTATGTGTGGGTATGTGTGTGACCTGCGATGGGATTGTGCGGCCCGTTGGTTAGGGACCAGGGCCGCGTCTTTCTCCCTGTGCGCGCGCCGGTGAAGTGGTGATGGCGATGCCTTGCAAAGGCCCCAGATGGCTGGGCCAAGGGCCATGAGAGAGTGACACCTCGGGTGCTCGTGGTGTCGTGAGTGAGCTCGCCATCACCAGTGGTGAGTCGAAACGGCAGCAGTGTGGTGCCGGGGGCGCGTGGCGGTGGAGCTTCATGGAGAGAAGCCATGTCTGCTTAGGCGGCCTCTTCCTTGTGCATGAGAGCACCCTAAGGGTGCGGGGAGCGTGCTCGAGGCCTCGCTCGGGCCAATGGTGGTGCCTCGGGGGTTGGCACCGTGGCCCGACGGCGGCTCGGCTACTACCTCCTAAGCTTGATGAGCTTCCTAGCAGGCTGGGGGTGCTCTAGGGTGGCGGCCAGTGGGTAATGGCCGCCCGATTTGGGCTGGCACTGGTGGGGCGCGGCGGCCGGCCGTGAGGAAGACAACAGAGGGGAAAACTGAAATTAGAGCTTATTTCAGCGGGCGCAAGATGGGGAGACCTGTGAAGCTCGGCGGCAGCGTGAAGGGCGCGCACGGGCGACGGGGAAACCCCCTTCTATAGTCAGCTCAGCGAAGTGGGGCTCCGACCGGCGCGGCTACGGCGAGATTGTGCATTGAAGGTGAAATCCGCCAGCTGGGGCGAGCGGTGGCCAGCTTGCATGCATTGTGGTGAGTCAGGGGAGCGTCGAGGCACGCCGGTGCTCGAGGTGCAGCCAGCGTGGCGCTACGGCGCCCTAAGTTCCGACCGGCGCAGCATGGTGATGAGCTCGCCATTACTCGCGATTTGACAGTGCGGCAGATTTGGATTCGCTTTGACGGCCGTTGACGTGCGCAGTGAAGCTTGTGAGGAATTACTTCCACCGGTGCGATGGCGTTGCGTGGCCGTGCGGTTTTGCTCAAACCGCCGGCAGGGAATGGTGGGCGCGTGGCTGGCCTTGAGAGGCGACGGAGCCGCGAGGTGACGGTGATGTTCGCGGGCCGTTGGACAGCGTCCAAGGCTCGGTCGGCGCGGCGTCGGCCAGGTGGCGCCCGAGCTCTGCTCGATGGGCGCATGCGATGGGCAGCGGGGGGGGGGGGGGGGGGGGGGGGGGGGGGGGGGGGGGGGGGGGGGGGGGGGGGGGGTTAGCAGGCCGGCCGGCCCAGTGAGGAGGCTGCGGCCCATGCGGGAGAGTTAAACTTTTTCCTATTTTCTAAAGATTAGGAATTTCCAAACTCCACAAACAAGCAAATAACTCCAAAAAGATCAAAAGCAGGAAAACAAGAAAAATCAAACACTTGGCAAATTCAATTTTTAAATTTTGGAATTTTCCTTTTTGCTATGTTGTTCTAGTTTAGTTTCTTTTTTAAATTTTTTTTAAAAGAGTCCAGAAAAGCTAGGTTCACCCAATAAAGGAAAAGAATATTTTTTTAAAGAAAAAAATTCTCATTTTCTAGGCTTTGAATTTTTGGATGTGACAATGGTGCGACATAAAGGTGTTGAATATGTTCCAAATTCAGTTGCACATTATATTGGCCGACTTCTGACAGAGCGAAGCGGAGGGCCGTCGCCGGAGGCTAGGGCCGGAGCGAAGCGGAGGCAGAAGTGGCCCATTGTGGTGCGGCCCCGAGGACGCTTGGGAGGGTGCGGGGGGGGGGGGGGGGGGCTTGCCCCCCGCGGTCCGGTACATATACCCGTATTAGGGTTTCACCTTGATCACGATTTTGTAACCGTCATAAGGCGTTGTAACAAACTCTTGAGAATAGTGAGGAGATCTTTGCTGGCTGGCGCCCGTGGTTTTTCCCCTTCGCATTGGAGGGGTTTTTCACGTTAAAATCTTGTGTCTTCGCTGTGATTGATCGAGTCTATTTCATCGTTTATTCGTCGCCATTTACGTCAAAAGGTACAATTGAGGTCCATATATATTATATACCCCTTCAATTCCTGACTACTGTAAATGATGTGGCATGCCGAACCGGTGCCAAACTGCCAATGTGAACCACTGGTGTACCATTTAAATATATCCTCATTTCAAATGTTCATCGGCCCTAGAGTAAGCACGAAAAACTTCAACGCATGAACACTGCACTACTACACTCACTTTCTAAAGTTAGACATCGCAAATCTTCAATCCATTTCTAAAGTTACAGAACCAGTTGGCCGTGTAAGGAACCGTAGAGGCCGAACAACATTTCCGTTTTCTAAAAATATATAAAGCAAACTGGTGTAACTTAAATCGATCAGAGTCATAGGCTTGTTACTGATCATAGAACTATGGTAGTGTTTGATTTGAAAGTTGTAACACAATCATAAATGGTAACAAACTACAGTGTAATTACAATCAAAGTAACAGAAATCTGACTTTGTTTGTATCCCACTGGTAATGGAATCAAAAGGCACAAATAGAGAGACCAGGAGAACGAGGCAAAAGAAGTGCAAGAACGAAGCAGAAGACCGGAGAGAGAGAGAGAGACCAGGAGCACGAAGCAGAAGAAATGCAAGCACAAGCAGAAGACCAGGAGCAAGCCCGTGGAGCCAAGCTTTGGTTGCGCATCTCCTCAGACTCCACCACAGTCCTGGTGCCTGGGCCACCGCGCCACTTTGACCATTTTCAGTCACCTTGCTGTGCTGACGATCCGGCGTCCGGCCGGTGGTGAACGACGAGTCCGGCAGGCACTTTGGTTTGGTGAAAAATATCAGCGCATCTTCTACAGAGTACGTGAGCGGATGCAGGGAGGGGATTGATGATGGCTGCGCCGCGCGCACTGGTGGATGCGGCGCTGCATCCATAGTGGCCGCGCCCTCCCGCAACCACGGAAATCAACCTCCTGCGGCCATGCTCCCACGACCTCCCATGGCCATGGAAGTCGCCCTCCCCTGGCCGCGCGAACAAGAAGTCGCTGCGCTGCAAGCTCGCTGCGGCATGGGCACGGAGGAGGTGGTGGCTGTCACCGTCATGGAAGCTGGAGCCCGGCCGTCACGCGCGGAGGCGAAGAAGGCCGATGTGGGGAGCAGGGATGGTGCGCTGAGCCGGAGGCGGACAGGCGAGTGGAGATTGGGAAGAGAGTTAGAGACGACTCAGACGAGATCGAGAGTTGATTACGGTCGGTAATGGATGTGATTGCGGCGAGGGTGGACGTGTCTCGAGGTTGAATTGGTTGGAATCTGATTACTCTGCACTCATTTACGAAGTAAGTTGAAAGAAACATCTTTTAACATAATCGTATTACGTTGTAATGTTAATACGTTACAAACTGCTAAACTAAACACCTCCTCTATTCAGTTGCAACTCATGTATAGAGGCGAATCAGCTATTTAAAAAGACTAGAACATAAGATTAAAAATTAGGCAATAATGAATCATATACACATTTGATCAAGGAAGTGGAAGGATAGTAAAACCCTTACCGGCTGTGAGCGAGAGCCAGAGGAGGATGAGGCGTTGTTTTCTCCAAACAGATTCTAGTTTTTACGTACAAAAGGGGATGAAAGAGGTTCTTGCGCCAAACAACTAAGCATGACTCGCAAATATATAATAATCTATCGACATAAAGCTAGGCAGACAGAATCTCAAAGCATGCCCAAGCTGTCAAGCATGCAATTAATAAAGCGTAGACTTGGACCAAAAGATAGCTCTGCCATCAGAACCAAAGAGGGAAGGAACAGAGTAAAGGGAGAGATGCTAGCAGGAGGAGGAAGAAAGGGAGGAAAGCTAGGGCGCTGCTAGCTAGGCCATTATGGGTAACAACCAAAAATTGAAGTAAAAAACTCAGTGTGCTGGGCAATAGACATTCTTGATGTGATTTGCTGGAGTGTAGCTCTACAATTTTTTATTTATTACTTGTGTGATTGCTATTTTATGAAAACATAATTAGGGTCATTCGGTAATTATTTTTCATAATTATTTTTCAAATGACTATTGGAGAAAACATTAAAAGATGAGTATATTTACTAAACACTATTCATTTTTTGAACTGTGTCCTTACAAATGAAGTTTGGTTTGTTAACAAATAAATTAAAATGCATTTTATCTCACTAATCGTGGAGGGTCTTTTTAAGGCCTCCATGTTAATCAGAGAAAAATCCTAGAACAAATCCGACATGTATGCGTGGTTTGTGGTTAAATGACGTGAATTTTTGTCATTTTATAGATGTAATACTCTATTAGTTCTATATGAATCTATATGAATGGTTTAGACTATTATGGGTCCTTAATTATTCCTGTGCCATGTAAATCTTCCTATTGCGAACCCTGCGGGTACCAGTTACTACTATCTACGCGGGTTAGGTTATGGGACTGAACTTGGTGGCTAAGCTGACCTTAGCCTCCAATTAGTAAACCTTAGCCTCAAATAAAACGAAATTCTTTGTAGCTAAACTGACCTTCGATCACACATAGAAATATTTGCCTGTTGGCTTCATTTCTGTTTCCATTGGTAATGTAATTTGAGGTTCTCTTTTGAACTCTTTTCAGTACATAAAGATATGATGTGGTTCTACATCGTCACCTGCACACGCATTGAAGGCATCTTAACGATATCCTTTTCTCTTTATATTTCATTTTATTCTTGTCTTGTGTACAGATAAAGTAATGATTAAACCACTACATCATTTCCTACTTTTGCCAACACTTCCTACACCTTAACCAACTGAATAGTCATCGGTAAAGGTTTTCCCCGATACTTAGGAAATAGTACCGCTAAAAGCAGTCACATAAACTTTTGCCGACAATTTTTACCTAGAGGTTTGTTACGGTCCTTGCGACCCGGAGGTACCTCCTTCGCTCAATTTATCTCAATCATTGATATTAAAAATTAGTATCTGGTCTACTATTTTTTTTATCGGTTTACAAATTAAATTAACTTTTAGTAGGTAACTCATTGGTTTTAACCGTCAAATCTAATCAAATGAATAGTTATTATTAACTCCAAACACTATAACAAAACTCATTTACCTATCCTGGTAGATTATCTATAGCTAACTACATGCTCTTTGTTGACAGTTTTTACCTATGCAGAGTACTCGATCGACATAAAGCTAGACAGACAAGCAGGCTCAAAGCATTCCCAAGCTGCCAAGCTTGGAATTAACAAAGGGTACACTTGGACCAAAAGATATCTCTGCCATCAGAACCAAAGAGGGAAGGAATAGAGTAACGGGAAGAAGCTAGCAGCGAGGAGGAAGAAAGGAAGCAAGATAGGGTTTGTAATTAATATCTTTAACAGAATAAATTATTGCAAGCAAGTTCCAAATCATCAGCATAATTCTGTTGCACCGTCCATGTTGTCCTCGGCATACACAGTAGCATTGATTTTTTTTTTTCAAATCCTATATTATTCTATGAAATTTAACTCGTTCCTGTAATTCATATATAATTCTTATGAAATTCCTGCAATGCAAAGGATGCCCAAAGATTAAGAAATCTAGAAGATTGGCATTATCCATAGTAGACAATTGAAAACAAATGAGAATCATCATAATCGTCTATATATATAGGCACAATCAAATAAGTATTATTAACTTCAATTTCTCTTAACTCATTCTTCCACATCTTTATTTGTCACTGTCACGGACTGGGAATCCAGAAAACTTGTATGGTCATATATAAGTAGCACCTAAAACTGCATTTTCGATTGAGATGCTAGTTATTCCTTCCAGATTTTTTTTTTTTGAAAACGGAGATTCATTCTCCGGCTTTTTTAGAAAGCCAACATAGAGTCTTACAGCACTGGGGTTACCAGTTTTAAGCTGATCAGCAAAAGCAAAAGCAAACTAGCAGCCATCAACCAAGCTTCCCTAGCCTCTGACGGACTGCCAAACTACCCAAGCTCAAAACAGCATTATACAAACCTTTTACAGAACTAAGCACATGGCTACTGGATGCATCTCCCACAGGCAACAGTTCGAAAGACTATCAACTTCACTAGGATAGAAACAGACATCCTGACACAATCCATCACAGCTTCGACTGAAGAATCAGCACTGATAATCATATTTCACCCACATCCGAGATGAATAAACTTTGGGGCAGGTTTCTTAGCGCCTCAGATACTTTCTGCAGCAAGTCTTGTAGGAGACCCTTGTCGGCGTCCTTCACCAGCACAATCCATTTCTGTACAAAGGATAGACCATAGAAGAGACCATCAGAAGGACCAGGGAAGCGTCGTTCTATCATCTTGTTGCGGATGTGCCACATTGCCCAAAACAGACCTGCAAAAAAAGCCAACTCGACCATTTTTGAAGATGTAACCTTGTGAGTATAATGATCAGCCAAGAAATCATCCACCAAGTGGGGAAAACCATTCCACTTGAAAATGTCTCGAAGAACATCTTAGAAATTTAGGCATTTTATGGTATATTTTAATTCCAAATTTATAAAAAAAATATGAGTAATAATGTGACAAAAGGTGTGCTCATGCTCATTTGAATCTGTATAAAAACAGAAAGAACGTAACAAATAAACATAGAAAATTCAAGATGTACCTTGAGGTGCCAGCGGCACCGTTTCCAACAGTTGACATGTTGAGCTGCTTGAAGTCGTCGATCACAGTCGAAGCAGGAAGAACAGGAGCCGTGTAGTCCCACGAACAGACTTCTGGATGTTGTAGGAAGTAGTCAAATGGGAGCGAGCAGTCGTGCACACGATGTGCTCCCCAAAAACTTGATCGCCCGCCTATCTGTAGGTGTCGCAGGTGGACGAAGTTTCGGAGGCCTGGTCTCGCAAGTTCTGCGCGCGCAGAAACTCGCGATGGGAATGCAAAGCGCGCAGCAGTAGCAGTGAAGAGTTGTTCTGGTGTCTCTCAGAGTGGGAGAAGTTTCTTTTATAGGTGCATGGAGAGGAGATGCAATGAACCAGAATTATTGCTGAGATTAAATGTCATTAATTACCAGAGTAACAGCTGCTAATTAATTCGTCTGTTAATAAAAACTGACGAATTAATTTGATTTGAATCTCTAGTAACATCTGAAATTTATTGCTATTTTAATTAAAATTAATTCAATTCTCAGAAACGGCAAAACATTAACTCAACGCAATAATACGAGGCTTTGTACACGTACGCACGGGCTCATCGCAAGTCACAAATCACGTGAAATCTACAAGCGAAAACATGCGTATGTGCCACGCACGGCACGGCACGGCTCAGCTCGGCTCGTGTGGCAGCTCCTTTTCCTTTCTTTCCAACTTCTCAACCAATGAACACTAGTCTACATATTTAAGTTGATAGAAGTCCTCCTCAATTATCTATGTGAGACTAAAGATTTAGTCCCCCTAGCATTCAAAGTGTGCCTTAAAATTAAATTGTGGAATCAATGGGCCAAGCCCAAATATTCCATAGCATTCAAAGTGGGCCTTGAAATTAAATTGTGAAATCAATGGGCCAAGCTCAAATATTCCAACAATCCCCACCAATTTCGAGGCACACGAGAAATGCTCACAATTTCACTACTATTTTGATATACCAATATTTTGGTGGAGACTGTTAAGTTGAACATCCACCTAGAGCAATGGCTACACTTTGTTTACAACTGATCAATGGACTATGCCTTTAATTGTCAATCTTATGCAAACAAGTTTTACCAAAACTCATTTCTGGTACTAGGCTGCTAAAAGCATCCCCACGGTTCGGAGCGTATAAGTCATACTCTAGGCCTTTCATGAGTATCTAGAGATTACCCAAATCTCATAGACTGTGACCAGCAGTCGAACTCATATAGGTATGATTCTTATAAGATGTCTTGTAGGACAATATCTCTGCTTAATTAAGCCACACGAATCACATTGAGGCAAAAGCCAACCTGCCATACAATTTGAAGAGAAATGCATTTTCACAGGAATGAGCCTTATTCAAAGGTTCTCTTCTCTCAGTCAGCCATGACTTGTCTCACTATCCTGATTCACAGGATCTCCGATCACACAGGACAGGTTACCACCATGACATAGACTCACGTGATGGGTCTCAAGCCCAATTCCTTGGATGCATAGTCTGTCACATTTTGTGAAAGACCCTTTGTGAATTGATCTGCTAGATTTTTGGTCGTTTGGATATAATCCAAGGCTATAACTTCGGAGTTCCTCAATTTTTTGACAGATTTTAACCGCCTCTTTACATGCCTAGATGACTTCATGTTATCCTTTGAACTGTTCACTTTGACAATCATTGTTTGATTATCACAGTTCATTAGGATAGTCGGCACCGGTTTTTCAAGCATCGGCAAATCCATTAGGAGTTCACGAAACCATTTAGCCTCAACAGTGGCAGTATCTAATATTGTGAGTCTCGCTTCCATAGTTGACCTCGTTAAGATGGTCTGCTTGCAAGACTTCCAAGAAACAGCACCACCTCCAAGCGTGAACACATATCCGCTCGTGGCTTTTAACTCATCAGCATCAAAAATCCAATTTGAATCGCTATAACCCTCTAGAACCCTTGGGTTCCCAGTATAATGAATGCAATAGTTCACAGTACCTCTTAGCTAACGCATTACTCTCAAGAGCATGCCAATGATCATCTCCTGGGTTTGAAACAAACCTACTCAGTTTGCTCACAGCAAATGAGATGTCAGGCCTCGTAGCGCTAGCTAAATACAAGAGTGAACCAATAATTTGAGAGTATCTCAACTGATCTCTCATTATCCTTTTGTTTTTCTTTAAAATCTTACTAGCATCATAAGGTGTAGGAGCAGGTTTGCAGTCACTATAACTGAAGCGACTTAAAACCTTTTCCACATAATGAGATTGCAGAAGTGTAACCCCACCATCACCTTCTCTTACTAGTTTTATATTAAAGATAACATCAGCCTGCCCCAAATCTGTCATCTCAAATTTTTGAGATAAAAACTCTTTGACTTCCTTAATCACATTAAGGCTTGTCCCAAATATCAGTATGTCATCAACATACAAGCACAATATTACTCCTCCCCCACCAAACACTCGTCAGCTTCATTCACAACAAAACCAACAGATGTAAGAGTTTTATCAAACTTCTCATGCCATTACTTAGGTGCTTGCTTGAGGCCACACAAAAATTTTAACAACTTACACACCAATTCTTCTTGACCTTCTACTACAAACCCATCTGGCTGATCCATATAGATCTCCTCCAACTCTCCATTTAGGAAAGTTGTCTTAACGTCCATCTGATGAACGATAAGACCATAAGAGGTTGCCAAAGAAAGTAGCACTCGAATAGTGGTCAATCGAACAACAGGTGAGTAAGTGTCAAAGAAATCTTCTCCTTCTTTTTGAGTATAGCCTTTAGCTACAAGTCTCGCCTTGTACTTTTCAATCGTACCATCAGGCCTAAGCTTTTTCTTGAACACCCACTTACACCCAATGGGTTTGCACCCATAGGGCCTACTCACAAAGCTCCCAAGTTCTATTAGACATAATAGAATTCATCTCACTCCTGATTGCTTCCTTCTAATGGTCAGCATCAGGAGATGAATATGCCTCTTCAATGGTTTTGGGAGTATCATCCACGAGATACACAATGAAATCATCACCAAAGGACTTCGCAGTCCTTTGTCTCTTGCTCCTTTTAGGAGTTTCATTGTCATCCGGCTCTAGATTTTCCACAAGTGTGTGTTCATTGTGTTCTATCATATCAGTAGGTTCATCATTCACAACCAATTTTTGACTAGAGCTACAATAATCCTCACGCATAGGAAAAATATTTTCAAAAAATGTAGCATCTATGGACTCCATAATTGTACCAACATGCATATGAGGCACTCCAAATTTTATAATTAAAAATATATAACCAATGCTGCGAAAAGCATAACCAATAAAAACACAATCAACAGCTTTAGGTCCGAGCTTGCGTTTCTTATTGATTGGCATATTCACTTTTACCAAACAACTCCAAGTACGTAAGTATGAGAGATTTAATCTTTTTTCCCATTTCTGGAATGGTGTGATCTCTTTATTCTTTATAGGAACATGATTCAGGACATGACATGATGTCAATATAGCCTCACCCCACCATTCCTTGGAAAGTCCTGATATATCTAACATGGCGTTAACCAAATCAGTTAGAGTACGGTTCTTTCTTTCGGCTACCCCATTTGATTGAGGTGAATAGAGAGGCATCCTCTCATGAATTATTTCATGTTTCTCACAGAATAAAGTGAACAAATTTGAAAAGTATTCTTCATCACAATCAGACCTTACATGTTTGATCTTTCTCTCAAATTGGTTTTCTAATTCAGCTTTATAGATCTTAAAGTAATGTAGTGCCTCATCTTTTGACTTTAACAAATATATGTAGCAGAATCTAGTACAATCATCTATAAGGGTCAGGAAATACTTTTTAGCCCCTCTAGTCAATTCTCCATTCATTTCACACAAATCAGAATGATTTAGTTCCAATGGTGCCAAATCTCTCGCCTCTGCAACCTTGTGAGGTTTGCGATGTTGTTTTGTTTCCACACAAACATGACACCTAGAACTTTTGACTAAGGTAAATTTTGGAATTAAACTCAAATTTGCTAGTCGCGCCATACAACCAAAATTAATATGACAAAACTGAGAATGCCAAATATTTGACTCATCAAAATTCACCACATTGTTCACAACGTTATTACACTCTTCTAACAAAGAAAAGAGGAACAAGCCTCCGCTTTCATAACCTTTACTAATAAAAGTCTCATACTTAGACAGTACACATTTATGGGATTCAAAAACTAATTTAAAACCATCTCTACATAGTAGAGAGCCGCTGACTAAATTCTTTTTGATGGTTGGGACATGCAGCACGTTCTTCAAGCTCACGGTCTTTTTCAAAGTAAATTTCAGATTGATCGTACCAACACTAAGAACATGCGCATGTGTACCGTTTCCCATAAGCAAGGAGCCCGTCCCTTCAACCTGATAAGATGAAAATAAGGATAGATCAGCACACACATGAATATTAGCACTCGTATCAATCCACCACTCGGGTGAATGACAAACTGAAAGAACTGTAGGTAAAATATTACCGTACCTCAATGTTCCTGCAGTTTCGCTAACAACCATATTTGCTGATTTCTTATTGCCCTTCCACTTGTAGTTCTCACATTCACTTGCAAAGTGGCCAGATTCACCGCAAACAAAGCAATTTCCCTTGTTCTTCTTCTTCTTAAAAGTGGTAGTTTGCTTAGTCTTTGCAGGATTTTCTTGCTTGTTCTTCTTCTTCTTATTCTGGGACTTATTCGAGTTGTTCTTCTGCACCACATTAGCATTAGAAGTCCCAACAACTCCTTTTTCGTGAGTGTCTTTTGCCCTCGCTTTCTCCTCAACATCCAAAGAGCCAATAAGATCAGCGACGCTGAACTGCTGTCTCTTATGTTTTAGAGAAGTGGCAAAATCCGTCCAAGTAGGTGGCAGCTTAGCAATAATGCCTTCGGCCACAAACTTGTCAGGAAACTCACACTTGAAACCTTCGAGTTCTTTGGCCAGTGACTGAATTTCATGGGTCTGTTCCACTATAGAACGATCATCGACCATTTATAGTCAAAGAACTGCTCTATGACATACAGTTCACTCCCAGCATCAGAAACAACGTATTTGGCCTCAAGCGCATCCCATAATTCCTTGCCAGACGTCACGGTGAGATAGAAATCAACTAAGTTTTCTGCAAGAACACTAATCATGGCACCTCAAAAAAGGTTATTGGCTGCCATGAAAAATTGCTCCTCCTCTGGAGTCAACGTTTCAGGCATCCCCTTTGCCACATGAATAATGTTCATAGCAATCAACAACAGAACCATTCTATCACGCCACCGTTTGTAATTTGCTCCGTCAAAAACATTTGGCTTAAGTGCAGCAGCAAAACTAGTAACCGTAAGCCTATCACAGGTTTCAAGTTTTTGGATTGCTAGAAATTTAGGCATTTTACGGTATATTTTAATTCCAAATTTATGAAAAATATGAGTAATAATGTGACAAAATGTATGCTCTTGCTCATATTGAATCTGTATAAGAATAGAAAGAACATGACAAATAAACACAGAAAATTCAGGATGTACCCTGAGATGCCAGCGGCACCGTTCCCAACAGTATACATGTTGAGCTGCTTGAAGTCGTCGATCACAGTCGAAGCAGGAAGATCAGGATCCGTGCAGTTCCACGAATGGACTTCTAGAAGTAGTAGGAAGTAGTCGAACGAGAGCGAGCAGTCGCGCAGATGATGCGCTCTCCGAAAACTTGATCGCCCGCCTACCCGTGCAGGTGTCGCAGCTGGACGAAGTTTCGAAGGCCTGCTCTCGCAAGTTCTATGCGCGCAAAAACTCGCAATGGGAATGCAAAGTGCGCAGCAGTAGCAGTGAAGAGTTGTTCTGGTGTCTCTCAGAATGGGAGGAGAAGTTCCTTTTATAGGCACATGGTGAGGAGGTGCAATAAACCAGGATTATTGTTGAGATTAAATGCCATCAATTACCAGAGTAACAACCGCTAATCAATTCGTCCGTTACTAAAAACGGATGTATTAAATTCATTTGAATCTCTAGTAACATCTGAAATTTAGTCGCCATTTTAATTGAAATTAATTCAATTCTCAAAAAGGCAAAACATTAACTCAGTGCAATAATACGAGGCTCTGTACACACGCGCAGCGCTCATCGCAAATCACAAGTCACGCGAAATGTACACGCGTAACTCGCGTTTGTGGCAGAACCGCCCCAAAATACTGGACGGCTCGCCTAGGATCGAACTCGGGTGATATTGAACAGCAATACCCAAATAGTACAACACAAGTGATATTATAAAATACGAAAACCGCTTAAAGTCTTACAATAAGTTCAAGTTCTTATAAGGAAGGAGCTGAAAACAGAGTTTTTAAAATGGTGTGGGAGCGAAAACAGACACACACGACAGTTTCCTTATTCCGAGACATGTCTCGCCCTAAGATATGCTTCACTCCTCGCGACCGGAGTTCGGTGAGGAGGGAACCAGTTCACAGGACCAGTTCGAAAGAGCCTCATATTCTCACACTTTAGCCGCAACAGCAACATCAGCTACCTGAAAGAGAAACTACACCACAACAAAAAAAAGGGAAACAACAAACTGTGAGTACTAATTACTCAGTAAGTCTTACCCGTCAAAATGGCCCACCACAGCCGACTTCTAGACATGAGGGGCTGACTCACATGAATGGCCATTTGCATAAAATATGGAGCTAACAGTGGATCTTTACTTTCAACTTTTAGCGGTAGGTTAAGTTTATGGAAAGAAAATTTAATTTGCACTAGAAACTATAGTGCTTATAAACTAAGCAAACAATTTATATTATTAATTAAGTTCAGTTATTACTACGACATGACACAGCGAACAAGCGGTACTCGTTACTGTGAGGGGCAGTGATTATAATCGATTTACACCAGCTAGGAAAGACTCGAAATACATGACACGTACGTGCTTCTCAGAAACCGCACGTGGCCACCTTTCACAGCAATACCATAGTGTCGGCCAGAGGCCTACCGCTCCCAAGCACATGGTCCTCCATGCGATCATCACGTCGGGTGCATCTATGGTTAGATCCAAGGCTTTTCTCTACTACCCCGCTGAAAGAGTGGTAGGGGGACGTCCAACCACTACGGATTGAGCTACATCAGTTTCTGGGTCTCGTGTCCCTAGTATGCATTCGGTACTGTTCAAACTTGCTCAACAGGGCTACACTCGAATCGGTCCTTAACCGATACAGATAGGGCTACGACACACCGGTCATGAGTTCACACAGGAAACATGCTTCCGTACCATCCTATTCCCTGCCTGATCTCAGGTTAATAGTGTGGTAATAAAGCAACCAGGGTAACAACCTATAGCTCGCGAGTGAGGTTTTTCCTTCACTCGACTTCTACCGTTTATTAGAACTCATAGCCTAGCTCTACATCGAGTTACTTATACCAATATATACTCAATGAGGGTAAGTGGCACTATTATGCATCCAAGGGTTTCAAACAACTCCTATAACTTAATGCACAATACATTAACCATACAATACATTGTGATAAAATATAAATTTAAAACAGGGTTAATGCACTGGAGCCAACCTTCGGTTTGTTGAGAGTTAGCGCAAACAAAAAGAAGCTTCTCAGCGACGGACGACTCCAGGGCAACCAAAGCAAGCTGCTGACCTTCTCCGGCGATTCCTAAATGTATGAAATGATATGCGGTGTGATTTGGTATGCACCTAATAGTATTCTAATGTTTTAACTCGTCATCGCATGTGACGAGAAGTTCACATGCGATGATATGATTATGAATGCATATGTCTGTTTGATGATTATTTTTGCAAAGGTTGACGATATATATTAAAACCGATATGAACATTGTTTATATTGAGAATCATCATGTATAAAACATATATCGATATATACAGATGTAATACATGCTGGAGCCATGCGTAAACGTGTATGCATAAATACAGTTGAAATGCTAATGGCCAGAATAAAATAATTATACGTGCTAAATAGCCGGAATAAAACATTATACGTGCTAATGGCCGGGATAAAATATTATACGTGCTAATGGCCGGAATAAAATATTAATCCCTGTTTTTACTAA
Organism: Zoysia japonica; assembly: GCA_001602275.1. Classification (NCBI taxonomy): domain Eukaryota; kingdom Viridiplantae; phylum Streptophyta; class Magnoliopsida; order Poales; family Poaceae; genus Zoysia; species Zoysia japonica. The sequence continues at coordinate 1,413,198 of BCLF01000038.1, forward strand.
TTATCTCCATCCAACAAATCTGGCCGGTATTGTGCAGAACAAAATTTGAAACAAACTTCGACGACCTGCTCGGCTAGATGGATTATGTGATGAACTGAGCTGGATACATGCAGGCGACGAAGTCAAAACAAATCCCTGGCCACCGCGTGGATTGAGCTGGCCGCTGGTTACGTAACTAAGTCAAAACAAACTTCCTACGCGTGAAGTGCGATGAAGATGGCCAATTCGTTTGCATGAGGATTTCACAGATGATAGAAGCATGTATGGCCACGTATGAATACATCTAGAAGCAGTCTACGTAAGTCGTGGGCTCCTGGTTTTTTTGTGTTCACGTCGAATCATGCTCAACAAACGAAGCGTGTTGCCGCATGCGCATGCAAAACTAAAATACCTGCACGTGAGGGAAAGTCCAAGCAAATTAAACTTCAATGTTATCTACCACAAGATTGAAAGGATTCTGTTTTAAGTTGCCGCACGCCAACCAACAGACCGTGGATGGAGCCGGCCGCCGGTTACGTAACAAAATCAAAACTGAATGGAGCTGGCCGCATGCAAAAGGATCGGAACAAACTCCTAGCGATGGTCGCGTGAGGATAAGAACACGTCCAGGGCCTCTGGCTTATATAAACACCCCTCCAGCCGAGGAAAGGCAGACACCGAGAAGACGCCGCCAGGCTGCCGCTAGCACACGTTGCCGGAACATAACTCGCACATCAGAGAGACCACACCGCGCCAAGCCTGGCATCCATGCACGGCACTATCAGCCGCCGGAGCGCCGCGAGAACTTCTGTGACAAGGATGAATCCGACGAAGCCCAGAGTCGTTCTACCCGCGGCGATGGCCCATGGTGAGAAACTGCAGCTAGATCTGAGCGAGTTGTGAATCAACAGTCTGCTTGTTGTGACAGCAAACAGATGAAGACGAATGTCTCACATGCATGAGCACCGGTAGTCTGCCTTTTGTGACAGTGAATCAGCGGTCTGCCTGTCGTGACAGTGAATCAGTGGTCTGCCTGTTGTGACAGTGAATCAGCGATCTGCCTGTCGTCACGGTGAGTCAGCGGTCTGCCTGTTGTGACAGCGAACAGATGAAGACGGGTGTCTCACATGCATGAGCACCGACAGTCTGCCTGTTGTGACAGTGCATCAGCGGTCTGCTTGTTGTGACAGAAAACAGAGTAAGACGGGTGTCTCACATGTATGAGCATCGACAGTCTGCTTGGTGTGACAGAAAACAGTGGAAACCGTGGAGAGTCAGCATAATCAGCATGAACGTGTCCGAAAGATCGGTTTACATATTGAATTCAGAAAATCGACATGATCTATGCTCGTGTTCTGGAGTCTGAGATACGGACGAGCCACGTGTATAAGACAAATCTTGTGCCGAATCCAGAGAGGCCATGGGATCAACTCACACGTGTCCCATATTCGAGGATATATGTTCAGAGAGCCTGATCACGTATTCTCACATCAAGCATCATCCAATCAACAACTGTGAACCAAATCACCACTCCATCAGTGCGTTCTATGCAACGGGATTGGACATGATTGCCGGGTACTGACGAGGCGAAGGCAACATACATCGTTCAAGTAGATGAAGACATGCATTCATGTGACTAGGCACCGACGAGGCGAAAGTCAAACACTTCATCGAATGATTCCGTTCGCACTAAAAGTATTGATAGCACAGTTGTAATTGGGTTCAGCATTATATGTATTGCATATGAAAGAAGAGTAACACTTTACATGAAGAAACAACCATTGTGCGTAGCTTAATTGGAGGTTTTCTGCAGATGTGCTCTGTAGATGTAATTAACCGGGTGAGCCCTGCATGGCCCCGAGAATCAGCGGACTACGCAATCACTTTAGTCAGATCTCTCCTTAAGCATCGACGCAGAAGACAGAAGAAGACAATGTCATGTGTTGGGATTCTATATTTTGTAAATCAACAGTCATTAATGAAATATATGGTTCCAGCCAGTTATTTTATTATTTTTTGTCTTCATTTTGTTTTCACCAACAATGTCAAGGAGTGTTATGCGAATGCTTTCATGCAGAAAGGGTTTTATTAACTTAACGTGCTATCGGTATTTAAATTTTTACTTAAAGGAATTATTTTTCTATAGTATTCTATTTGGTCCTAATAGGAAAACTATTTCTAAATCTTGTTAATATGGTTCTTGAAGGCATAAATCACAAATTTAGCTGCTCATAATATTAATAAAGCTATAAACTAATTTTTGGACCAATTTTATAATTTATTGCAATATTATGAATTTCTAATGAATTAATTCGTATCTAAGAGTAATAAATTATTTATAAATAATATATAAGTATATAAATTTTAAGTAACTCTAAGATGACATATATTAATCAGTAGAACATAACTAGAAAATCTGCGCGGCAATTGCCGCTTTTTGTGTATGATTTGTTGTGCACCCCTAGTTGAATATATTTTAAATTTATTATTTAACAAATAGAAATATCGTTGCATGATAAGGATGACAAAGTTTCATAAATATAAGTCTTCAAAGCATAAGTGTGACCCTTATTATCTATGAAATATTTAATAAAAAGTAGCATCGGTACACTTTTAAGAAAATATTTTTAAAACAAAATATTTCTAATTTTGTAACTTAATAAATTTAAAATTATTTCTAATTTATATTGGCAATGTTTGATTAAAACATTGCGTTCAAATCTACTAATTTTTTTAGACCGGAGTTGTAAGCGAGAAAAAGATTGAATCTTAGTTCTCGTAGTAATCAAGGAGCATTTTTTGAAATAAAACAATTTAAGTTATCTAAATATACATTTTTATTACATATAAAGTTTTTAATTGTAGCATATACTTGCAAGACAATAAATTTGTAAGAACTTCTCTTATATCTTTTGAAATAGTCCTATTGAATCTATAGCAAAAGTAAATTTGATTTAACAAAACAGTTACAGTTAATTTGTTATATCTATACCATTGTTTGTGTGTACTACCACATACTCCCTCCATTCCTAAATTATTGTTTACCATTGATTAATATCATCTTTGACCATTAACTTATCTAAAAAAATTAATTCAAATATGTAAAATTTTAAGTTGTGATTCAAATAACTTTAATGATAAAGCAAATTATAATATATGGAATTTATAAAAAATTAAATATGACTATAGTCAAAATTAATGTTAAACCTAAAAAGGCTAAGGCGATGGCACAGCCGTTCATGTCTGCTCCCTCCGAGTAGAATCACGCTCCTACGTTGACCGGGGAAATTTTTTTTTTCTCTTTTATAATATCCACCGTTAGATTTTAATCTGACGGTTAATATTTTTTAAGGTCACATGGCGCATCGAAGGTTGAGAGAGAACGCTTGTGCTTTAATATATAAAGATTATGCATTTTTCACATTTTTAATATGCATGAAAATGGATATATGAGTTAATGAATGATGCACTCTATTTAATTAAAATAATTACTGAAAATGCAGAAAATGCACCTTTGATAGTTCTAAAATATTCTACATAATGAGAGGATTCCAATGGTATATTATTTGTAATTTTTGGAGTTAAGATGAATTTTCTACGATTTTTGGAAGATTACTTACTTTTCTGCGCAATTAACAAATGTTTTCCGAACGAATTAAATTTTTCCAGCCACCAGGGCCATGTGGCGGCTTGGCGTTGAGGCCACACCACGGGCCACACGCTGTGGCCGCACGGGATCTGGCCGCATGGCCACAAAGGATCCCGCGCTGGGGACCCGGCTAGGCCGACCGGCCATGGAGGCCTCGCCGGCCTCGCCGGCGC